>BLKR01002861.1:0-173375 GCA_011170035.1 Teleogryllus occipitalis
TTCCACTACGACGGATGACTCCACTACGACGGAAGACACCACCACGACGGATGACTCCACAACGACGGATGATTCCACTACGACGGATGACTCCACTACGACGGAAGACACCACCACGACGGATGACTCCACAACGACGGATGACCCGACCACGACGGATGACTCCACAACGACGGATGATTCCACTACGACGGATGACTCCTCTACGACGGAAGACACCACCACGACGGATGACTCCACCACGACGGATGACTCCACAACGACGGAAGACTCCACCACGACGGATGACTCCACAACGACGGATGACTCCACAACGACGGATGACTCCACCACGACGGATGACTCCACTACGACGGAAGACACCACCACGACGGATGACTCCACAACGACGGATGATTCCACTACGACGGATGACTCCACTACGACGGAAGACACCACCACGACGGATGACTCCACTACGACGGATGACCCGACCACGACGGATGACTCCACAACGGCGGAAGACACCACCACGACGGATGACTCCACAACGACGGATGATTCCACTACGACGGATGACTCCTCTACGACGGAAGACACCACCACGACGGATGACTCCACAACGACGGATGATTCCACTACGACGGATGACTCCACTACGACGGAAGACACCACCACGACGGATGACTCCACTACGACGGAAGACACCACCACGACGGATGACTCCACAACGACGGATGATTCCACTACGACGGATGACTCCACTACGACGGAAGACACCACCACGACGGATGACTCCACTACGACGGAAGACACCACCACGACGGATGACTCCACAACGACGGATGATTCCACTACGACGGATGACTCCACTACGACGGAAGACACCACCACGACGGATGACTCCACTACGACGGATGATTCCACTACGACGGATGACTCCACTACGACGGAAGACACCACCACGACGGATGACTCCACTACGACGGAAGACACCACCACGACGGATGACTCCACAACGACGGATGATTCCAGTACGACGGATGACTCCACTACGACGGAAGACACCACCACGACGGATGACTCCACAACGACGGATGATTCCACTACGACGGATGACTCCACTACGACGGAAGACACCACCACGACGAATGACTCCACAACGACGGATGACTCCACTACGACGGAAGACACCACCACGACGGATGACTCCACAACGACGGATGATTCCACTACGACGGATGACTCCACTACGACGGAAGACACCACCACGACGGATGACTCCACAACGACGGATGATTCCACTACGACGGAAGACACCACCACGACGGATGACTCCACAACGACGGATGATTCCACTACGACGGATGACTCCACTACGACGGAAGACACCACCACGACGGATGACTCCACTACGACGGAAGACACCACCACGACGGATGACTCCACAACGACGGATGATTCCACTACGACGGATGACTCCACTACGACGGAAGACACCACCACGACGGATGACTCCACTACGACGGAAGACACCACCACGACGGATGACTCCACAACGACGGATGATTCCACTACGACGGATGACTCCACTACGACGGAAGACACCACCACGACGGATGACTCCACAACGACGGATGATTCCACTACGACGGATGACTCTACTACGACGGAAGACACCACCACGACGGATTACTCCACAACGACGGATGATTCCACTACGACGGATGACTCCACTACGACGGAAGACACCACCACGACGGATGACTCCACAACGACGGATGATTCCACTACGACGGAAGACACCACCACGACGGATGACTCCACAACGACGAATGATTCCACTACGACGGATGACTCCACTACGACGGAAGACACCACCTCGACGGATGACTCCACTACGACGGAAGACACCACCACGACGGATGACTCCACAACGACGGATGATTCCACTACGACGGATGACTCCACTACGACGGAAGACACCACCACGACGGATGACTCCACTACGACGGAAGACACCACCACGACGGATGACTCCACAACGACGGATGATTCCAGTACGACGGATGACTCCACTACGACGGAAGACACCACCACGACGGATGACTCCACAACGACGGATGATTCCACTACGACGGATGACTCCACTACGACGGAAGACACCACCACGACGAATGACTCCACAACGACGGATGACTCCACTACGACGGAAGACACCACCACGACGGATGACTCCACAACGACGGATGATTCCACTACGACGGATGACTCCACTACGACGGAAGACACCACCACGACGGATGACTCCACAACGACGGATGATTCCACTACGACGGATGACTCCACTACGACGGAAGACACCACCACGACGGATGACTCCACTACGACGGAAGACACCACCACGACGGATGACTCCACAACGGATGATTCCACTACGACGGATGACTCCACTACGACGGAAGACACCACCACGACGGATGACTCCACAACGACGGATGATTCCACTACGACGGATGACTCCACTACGACGGAAGACACCACCACGACGGATGACTCCACTACGACGGATGATTCCACTACGACGGATGACTCCACTACGACGGAAGACACCACCACGACGGATGACTCCACTACGACGGAAGACACCACCACGACGGATGACTCCACAACGACGGATGATTCCACTACGACGGATGACTCCACTACGACGGAAGACCCGACCACGACGGATGACTCCACAACGACGGAAGGCTCCACCACGACGGATGACTCCACCACGACTGATGACTCCACAACGACGGATGACTCCACAACGACGGAAGACTCTACCACGACGGATGACCCCACCACGACGGAAGACTCCACCACGACGGATGACTCCACAACGACGGAAGACTCCACCACGACGGATGACTCCACAACGACGGATGACTCCACCACGACGGATGACTCCACAACGACGGATGTTTCCACAACGACGGAAGACTCCACCACGACGGAAGACTCCACTACGACGGATGACTCCACAACGACGGATGACTCCACAACGACGGAAGACCCCACCACGACGGATGACTCCACAACGACGGATGACTCCACAACGACGGAAGACCTTACCACGACGGATGACTCCACAACGACGGAAGACTCCACCACGACGGATGACTCCACAACGACGGAAGACTCCACCACGACGGATGACTCCACCACGACGGATGACTCCACCACGACGGATGACTCCACTACGACGGATGACTCCACTACGACGATAGATCCCACCACCACGGATGACTCTAGTACCTCCGTAGCCTCCACCAATACCGAGGATTCCACCACTACCGAGGACTCCATCGCCACGGAGGACTCTTCCACCACAGAAGTTTCCAGTACAACGGAGTATTCCACCATTACTATGGTCTCTAGCACGGAATCCAGTACGGAATTCACCGCTACGTACTCCTCAACCACGACTGACGAGGATCTCACCACGCTAACCACGACCGCAAGCCCAGAGACCGAATCTCCGACGACTAGAATCCCAGTGACTGAGCCTCCAGGGACTTTGCCTCAATTGAACTCTTCCGTTGTTCCTGACGATGGTGGAAAAGCTTGCATTTTTGCCACTTTAAAAATAAAATTGCTGGTGCCCTATCGCACTACTTTAAATGAGGTGAGTTGACTTGTTAACAATGTTTTTTATGTATATATATATATATATATATATATATATATATATATATATATATATATATATATATATATATATATATATACATATATGATACTCATTTACATTGATAATTATTAATTTTTTGAATTTTTAATGCTTGTAGTGGTGTAAATTGTTTATTAATTCGTTTTACTTAAATATTTTTATTACTTAACTCTAGTTTTGGTGATCGTTTATCTTTGAGTGTTTGTTCGTTTGTTTACGTAGTTTGATAAATCTTTTGTGTGTGTTATATTTGGTAGCTCATTTGAGTTTAGGGGCTATTATTATTTCGTTTTCTGCCCTTCCAAGTTTAATTTTATGTTGAGAATGTCATGTAATCTGACGCAAGGAAACTCTTATTGCCGGTCTCTGACAACGAAAAATTGGTAAAATAGTGTTTCTAAATTTAGGGTCGTAATCTGCTAACACGTGGTTTTCGGAATCAATGTATTGTTGATTGTTGTTACCGTAAAATTAATTGACGGGAAAAATTGTCTGTGTTTTCGTCTGTGGCTAGCGCCTAAACAGTTCAGTCCATTTTCTTCAAAATTTATATTCCCTAACAACACTGAATGAACCTGTTGCTTTGGGATTTTTGAACGTATATTTCGATTTTTGTGGCCTCATTTTCAACATTTTCGCTAAAACGGCTTCTGAATTTTTGATCAAAAATTGTCTTTTGATAGCGTAAAGAACGCTTAAGAGAATTGTGGTAGTCTCATGATGATAATCACAGATATTTTGAAAACTGAAGAAGTGCAATTTTTGGGGGCGTTTTTAATAACTAGAATATTGAAGATAGAAATTTGTCCCTAATGAAATCTATTTTTTACAGACGAATGTAGTTGAAGCGCCCGGAATCACTAACAATCAATCAATCAATCAATGGGATGAGGGAAACTGAAGATGATTTAAACCTTTTGTACTTTATAACCTCCTGGCTGCATGCACCTCCACGGGCTAAGTTCAGCTCCAATCATCATGAAATAAATGATGTACTTTGAATAACAAACCAAGACTTGACACTAACTGTCCTACGTCCATTTAACTTTAACGAAGTACATATAAAAAGCTAATACGGAACCCCTAGCATCACGGAAGTGGGGCTGCAGTATGTAATACCCCAAAATTCTAGACTTAATACAAAACTTATGTGACTAGCACTGAGTTGTTTTATTATATGCGCTATGCACAATGCTTTTCTGATTGATTGATTTTTCATGTTTCCGGGCGCGTCAACTGCTCTGGTCATTAGTCCCGTTAGTGTAGTGCATGTTTTTTCTCGGGAGATGGCGATGATCTTCCCCCGCCGGATGGCGAGATCCAGCGCCGACCTACCGACGGCTAGTGGGGTTTCCCCCTAACCAGGACTCTCTCACCAGCGGGGCACCGCCCCAGCCGGGACAAGCTCTAAGCTCCCGAACGGTCTCGCGGAATATGTGGTAGTGTAGTGCATGTTAGTGTAAGTGTGTGTGTGTAAGGGGAGAGGATAGGACAAGGAAGAGGAAGGACAGATCGCGCGCGGTCCGTGGCCCGTTTGGTAGAGTACTGCTCCGGCATTTGCTTGGTATTGATCAGAGAAACTACGGAAAACTACCGATCAGAGCAGTCGGCCGCTAGAATTCTCCTCCAGACAGCAGCTGAATTCGACCCAGCTGAAAAGCTAGTGTCGAAAATCCTGCCGCCGTGGGGAGTGGAAACCTAGGACCTCCCGGTTAGAGGCGCTGCAGTGACATCAGTTGATGCACTGAGCTACCGCTACCGGTATATGCACAATGCAATCTTGCATCATGGTCTGGGGGGCGGGCCACATGGACGTTGGTGCTTGTTCTCTCGCCCCCTTCCTAGAAGGAAACAGACGAAGATATTCGTGCTACAGACTACTTCAAGGAAACAGTACGATAGCCAACAACCGTCACGAAATCTAATGGTCATAACGAGACGAAACTTGCACGCCTAGCAATTATGAACGAGCCCTGAGACGCGTCAATTCGATACAATGGTGACGAGCGTGACGAGACATGAACAAAAAAAAAATTGCATGAAAAATAAGAAAATATCTTTCTAGACCGAGAGACAAATAGTATGAATGAATGTTTCGATAACGTTCTTAGAGCAAAACAGAACAAACATTACCTTGACCATCGTTCAGTAATTACAATCGACTCGGCACCAAAGTGAGAGTTATGTACTACCAAGAAAGTGCTTAAATGTTAAATGGATCAGAGGAGCCGTAATGCATGTTTGAATTGCGGACCAGAGTACAACTCGATGACATTGCGCAATCATTCAGGCGGTTATGGATCACTAGAATTCTAATGATCGCAGGCACCGAGAAAACATTCTTGCAAGTCCGGTTGCAAGAAGACGATCGTAACATACCTACATTTCTAGGCTCAAAAATCCGAAGGAACTAGTGACAGAAGAGGACGTACAAATGTGCCACTCTCAGCGAGTACCGTTTGGAGTCATCACTAGTTCATTCTTGTTGACTGTCACCATCTAGTATCACCTCCAAAAATATACTGATACGTTTGCAAAAAACTGAAGATAACGTAAACGTCGACAATAAGATTATGGGGAGCATGGATTTAAGATCAGACATGCCAATTTTGCTGCCAGAACGAATCGAACGAACAAGTTCTTTGGGGGATCGGTTTTTTCGGAAAATATACACGAAGCTTGGTCGAATAATCAAGAAGACATGAATCTGCCTCTTCATCTGCGCAACTACATGAGCAACCCATCTCAAAGTACTAGACAATTTCACCCCAGCTGAGTTCGGAAATCGTTCGGAAATCGTCGTCAGACAAGCTTATAAACTCGGATAGTAAAAACCAGTTACAATTCAGAAGAAACTAGATTATTCGCGGAAAATAATGAGATAATTTGTACATTTGTCACCCAGCGATCACCATAGCAAGGAGGGTCAATCAATTATCTAATCAGTAAAAAGAGCAATGAAATCCAATGTTCAATGAACCATTAATCTAAACTGCTCTACACGAAATTAATCAGCACCGCTCACATCTGTCAGCTCTCACACAATGGACTGACAGATGGACAAAATCGAGATACTAACAGGTAGACAAACAAGCAAACAGACGGACACAATCGGAGGCAAGCGCACGGAGAGACAAACGGATGGACACAGAACAGACGGACAGGACGCAAATGGGCGGACAGATAGGCAAATGGGCGGTAAGACACGGATGGACCCAGAAACGAGCAGATGGCGACAGATGACGGTGACCCAGAATGACAGAATGCTCTAAACCACTTTCCTGTACCAAGGATCCTGAAAATGTGCATTTTGATACACTAAGTATTCGCGAAATTTCGTTCTTTGTATAGAAGCAAGAAAAATCCAATGGTTTGGTATCAGATTATACAAGTTTAGGGGTCAAAAAGCGTCACTTTTCACAACTTTACAGAAGTTTCTTTATACTACGTATGTAGTACTCAAGAGAATGCAAATAATATTATGGTTATGGAATTGCTATTTATTGATGTTTCGGTTATTGTATGTAATTACCCGTTGAGTAACCACTACAGAAGGGGATTTGCCATCACTCACGGAGTGCACCGGTAATTGGTGAATAACAGGGCACACACGCTAAATTTGTTTAGTGCATCTAAGCGTGCATCTAATCTGCCATCCTTCTCCGGTATTGAGATCCTCAGGGTTTGGGTGCTCTGGGTCGAAGGGATGCACTACGTCTACTCGCAACTTAATACACAGAGGTGCAATTTTATAAGGTGTAATCCGTCTTACACACACAAATAGAAAGCTTTTAAGTACAATTTAAAATTACTATTTCCTAAACAATCTCCGGCCCAGGACTGTTGTTTAACTTAAATGGAGATGGGAAATACTAGAGATGGGCTTAACAGCTTTTCTTCAATAACTGTTATCACAAAAGCAGCTGACTCGTAATGGCTGTTATTAATAACAGTTGAAAAATAACAGGTCCATGACCAGCAACCTAAAATGGCCGACTGCTAAGAGTTAAAGCAGTTGTAGCGACTGCTAAGAGTTAAACCACGCAAAACGAATAACGTTGGTAGCACCGTAAAGCTTGTACAGCTACCTTTTGGCGCTTCCTTGCACTACTTTCCCTAACATGTTTGGACAGAGAAGAAGCTGATATGAACGAGACTGGATGAACTGCCAAGGATGAATAGTAATTCATATAATGTGTAGCGAATGTGTATAGAATGTTACTAAAATGAAAGTGATTCGGGTTCAGATTGCAAATATTCTTTCAAATATGCAGCTTGTGCATAGTGAAGTGACGAGTGCCAAAAATAATGAGGAGAACAGTGTTTTTGCTTACCAATAGCTTAAGTGTTAATGAGTGTCGAATACCAAGTATTATAATGTGAGATATTTGACCGAAACTCATTTTATTTTATCGGGCCTAGGGAAATATTAGTTGATCTCACATAAGCAGAAATGGGACAGAAATAAGTTAACATATTGGACGGACTTCATTTAAAGGACAAACATCTTGTTGCAGTGTATACTATAAAATATAAAAAATATTGTGGCACATGGTGCGTAATAATGACGAATTATGTATTAATGAATCTATAATTTGAACACTGGCAAATCATGATTGATTAGCTGCAGTGAAGCTGTTATCGTACAAAATGGTTGCCACCAAAACTTGTAGTATGCCCAGTAGGTTACAGTTCTATGCATTTCAACCGATAACAGCCAATAACAGGATAAACGAAATAACTTATTTCGCGTAACAGTTACGAAACGTTAACGGTTAAGAAATAACAGTTTAGCTGTTAAGGGCACATCCCTAGAAAATACAAAGAAATGATTGTGGTGATGATCTATTACCTCTCTGCGGTGGCGCTGCACGCCCGTGGGCCTTTTCCGGGCAATTCCGGTGGTGGAGTTCCGATGACGCACGGTTGAAGTGGCCTCGTACTGTTCGGTTCCGAGTTCCCCGGCCCTGTGAGAGGGGTCTAAGTTTCTCCGCGGGGTCAAGGGAGTGCGATAAGGTGATGGGCTGTAGGATTTGTTTGACAGACGTCCGTGAGTCACACATGTGCTATAGGAAAGGGCCAGCGCGTGCTTGGTCAATGCATTGGTTTCGCAAACATCAGCTCAGTTTTGATTCAGAGTGCGCGAATGTTAGATGCGAAATGGCGAAGCGGAAATCGAATTCGACAATTCACAGTGAAGGTCGGTTCTGCATCAGGCGACTACCATGGTCAGATGAATCAAGAAAAGTTTGAAAAGTGGGTGAGAGAAACATTATTACAAAAACTGCCAAGGCAGTAATCGTTCTTGATAATGCATCATAGTGTGTTGGCCAATAAAACTCCAACAGCATATGCATTAAAACGCAACATGATTCAACGGTTGAATGCAAAAGGAATGCATGTTAATGAAAACCTGAGGAAGCCTGAATTATACCAACTAGTTCTGCAACTAAAACCTCATAACAATACGTACAAAATTGATGAGCTGTTTACCAGTAGGGGTCATTCTGTCACCCACCTTCCTCCTTACATGTGTGAATTGAATCCCAATGAAATGGCACGGGCAAAAATTAAGAGACTTATAAAGGAAAGGAAAGAAGTTGTTAGAGCTTACAAACTGGGCTATCACTCAAGTCACTATTGAAGACTGGAAGGGTTACTGCGTTCATGTCATGCAACTTGAAAATGAATACTGGGGAAGGGACGGTCTAGTGCCAGATATTATAGGCAGTATTGTTATAAATATGGACTCGGATGTCGAGTGTGAAGACACTGAAAATAGCGATAGTTCATCGGTGGACAATGATTAAGTAAGCTCAATGTTTTTAACTCAATAGTAGTCTCTATCTCTTCCCCCACACCCTACCGTCGCTTCCTTTCTGTATCCCCACTCTACCCCCTCTCCTTCGCTCTGCGACTGACACAGCGAAAGGGCATGACGTCACAGAGCCGGAGACATCAGAATTCAACTGTACCCAGAAGAACGACGTCGTGCTCCCGTCTGGGAAATCAGCAGCCGTCCGCGACCATGCTCCAACCGATGAATCACGATGCCGACTCGCGAAGCCTTCACACGACACCACCTCTGCGTTCGCTCGCTCTTTTAATTGCTTTTAGAGTGTCAGTTCGGATTGAGCGAATGATGGATAGTCGGATTGCTTAGGCTGGCAGGTAATGGTCAGTCACACACTAGTAGATAGTTGACTCCGCTATAAGGTGCGTAAGTCTACTCTCTTCTCTCTCCAGCTCGTCCTACCCAGTCTGTCTCTCACTGTTTCTCCTATCAAGTTCTCTCTAACCGGGAGGTCCTAGGTTCGAGTCCTGACGGCGGCAGGATTTTCGCCACTAGCTTTTCAGCTAGGTCGAATTCAGCCGCTGTCTGGAGGAGAATTCTAGCGGCCGGCTGCTCTGATCGGTAGTTTTCCGTGGTTTCTCCGATCAACACCAGGCGAATGCCGGAGCAGTACCCTATCAAACGGGCCACGGACCGCGCGCGATCTGTCCTTCCTCTTCCTTGTCCTATCCTCTCCCCTTACATACACACACTTACACTAACATGCACTACACTTCCACATATTCCGGGAGACCGGTCGGGAGCTTAGAGCTTGTCCCGACTGGGGCGGTGCCCCGTTGGTGGGAGAGTCCTGGTTAGGGGTAAACCCCACTAGCCGACGGTAGGTCGGTGCCGGATCTCGCCATCCAGCGGGGGAAGATCACCGCCATCTCCCGAGAGAGAAAAACATGCACTACACTAACAAGACTAATGACCGAAGCAGTTGACGTGCCCGGAAACACGAAAAAATCAATCAATCAGCCATCTCACGAGAGAGAAAACATGCACTACACTAACGGGACTAATGACCGAAGCAGTTGACGCGCCCGGAAACACGAAAAAATCAATCAATCAATCAATCAAGTTCTCTGCTCAAGTCTCCTCTCTCAAGGCACTAGCTCAAGTGTTTTTCTCGTAAATCTTCCGTTGCTCCCTCGCTTTCTTCTCCCCACATCATTTGGAAATTTCTGTGCTCTGTCACATGCGTTATGCTTTGCCTCTAATTGGTTCGATCATCAGGCTTCTGGAACTTTCCACTATTTTTTTCCGTCAATTGGCTCTTGCTGATCACTTCCCTTAGCGACCTGCTTTATGCTGATGTCCCTGCTGATCGCCCGCGCGCGTTTAAATGACCCGCCGCCGAGCGACGTCAGCGGGGCGTTACCGCCCCTGGCGGGAGAGGAAGGCGACCGTCGCGGGCCGGCCAGGGCTGTCCGCGCGCGGCCGTCACGCCCGAGCAAGCGGGTAAGGACTCGCCACCGCCCCTACTCCGCAGCTAGTCGGCGGGCCGCTAGCCCTAGCGGGCTATAAGAGGGCTCCGACCCGACGCCAGGACAGATAGCGAGCGATGGTGTTAGCGACTGAATTCTGGCGAGTGACTTGAAGAGTAAAGAGTGATGATAGGCTACGACGACGACCTGTGCAACGAAAGAGGAACTCTCTAGTGGATATTCGACGACTCGGCTGCTTTTGGGACTTCTTCTGGACAACGGTAACACGGCTTCGCTTTTGATACACTCTACTGGTGATACGGAACTTCGGCTATTGTACCTGGTCTTGAATAAAAATCGTTTTATGAATTCTTGCCTTTTGATTGGATACTACAGATTAACAGGCGAAACCTGTTGAGCCTGGGGATTAACTGCCACCGACTTCCCTAACGTGACTGTACCGGTACTCAATCCGACGATCGCTGGGAACAAGGAATGAAGCGGGATGGTGAAAGGGCGCCTCCTGTTTTGAAGAAGCAGCTCGCGGAGGAGGCCCGGGGAGGTCTGACTTGGTGCGCCTGCAAAGCCCTTTCTGGCGGAGGGCGGCGAGGAGATGCCCGTGCGGACTCTTGCGCGCGACGATATGCTCGGTTTGATTGATTCTTTTTCGTGTTTCCGGGCGCGTCAACGGCTTCGGTCATTAGTCCCGTTAGTGTAGTGCATGTTTTTCTCGGGAGATGGCGGTGATCTTCCCCCGTTGGATGGCGAGATCCGGCGCCAACCTACCGTCAGCTAGTGAGGTTTCCCCCTCACCAGGACTCTCCCACCGGCGGGGCACCGCCCTAGCCGGGACAAGCTCTAAGCTCCCGACCGGTCTCCCGGAATATATGGTAGTGTAGTGCATGTTAGTTTAAGTGTGTGTAAGGGGAAAGAATAGGACAAGGAAGAGGAAGGACATCGCGCGCGGTCCGTGGCCCGTTTGGTAGAGTACTGCTCCGGCATTTGCTTGGTATTGATCAGAGAAACCACGGAAAACTACCGATCAGAGCAGCCGGCCGCTAGAATTCTCGTCCAGACAGCGACTGAATTCGACCTAGCTGAAAAGCCAGTGTCGAAAACCCTGCCGCCGTGGGGAGTGGGAACCTAGGACCTTCCGGTCAGAGGCGCTGCAGTGACATCAGTTGATGCACTGAGCTGCCGCTCCCGGTGGAATGCTCAGGAGGGGGCGCCTGCGCCGGGGAGCACATGGACGTGGTCAAGAGGTCTGTCGCACGATGCGACTCGTCGCAATTAAACCTGACATAAAAAATTCCTTTGAAGTGTATTTTATATCCTTCATTAATGAAAATAATAAATGAAGGATAAGTTTTATTAATCGCGTGTATACATGACTCCGAAAATCCCCAGAGTGCATATTTTTAAAGTAATACGAAAATTTTTTACTCCTGACGGGTTTTCACAAAATGCTTGAATATCGCGTAAGTAATAACATTGAGTGACAATTTAGGAATTGTCCGTTGTGTATAAATATCTAGATCACGTCAAGAGATCATCTCTAGAGTATAACTGGCTGGCGGGTCAACACCTTCAAAAACATGTCTTAACATATCACCTCCTACAGTACGTTGTCGTTATTTCGATTTGAAGACGTCAGCCTCTCCTCTGGCTGCTAGTAACACATCATCGCATGGCTGGTAGATTACAGTGATGTAATGAAGGATAACTGTATGAAGAATTACACTTGATTGTGATTCGGACGAATTAGCGTTTGTGTTTGTATTCAAAGATCAAGGGTCGTAGCAGTTGGCGAGGAGAGGCATTTCATGTCGAACACTGTGATATATCTTTATTTCGAACTGATTTAAATAGTTTACTTCTGCAGGAAATGGTAGAAAAACGACTTTTACGCATTTCGTCAACAGGAAAATATGTTGCTGATTTAATTACCTCCCTTATTTGTGTAGTCATAGACCCTATTTCATAATTATTGCAATGAGCTACTTGATGCTAAAGAGCAAATATTTGAAAGTTGACAGACATACTTGAGCGCAGTGTGTGGACGTGTGTGTTCTAGGACAAGACAGCCGAGCTGGCGGTGCCCAGATACGCCGACTTTGGTGGCGAGTGCAAGGACGACCGCCAGGAGCTATACTACACGTGGAACTGGCCAAAAGATGAAACAACGCGAGCGCGGCGTGCGGCGGACTTAGAAAACAAAGTGACGTTCGCGTGGACGCCAACCGGCGACGACGAGTTCGCCCTCTCCAGCATGGCCATGAACATCCGGAAGACGAGAGCCGCCATCCCAGACCTGCACGAAGATGGTAAGTTGTGCTTCAAGCGCTCAAACCTGCTTCTGATGCGTAACTTTCTGATCATACATTGATTAGTTGCGAACCGTTCCCGGAACATTTAGTTTCCCACTCTGAATAGGAGATAAGTTCTGTTTTACGTCCGAAAGAATTTTGATGCCGACCTGGATGGCCGAGGTTGCTAAGAGCGAGTACCGACTCAGCGCTTCGGTCCGAAGGGTCGCGGGTTCGAGTCCTGCCTTGGACATGGCTGTTTGTACCTTGACTTTGTGTGTGTTGTCGCGGAGGGCCTCGCGTTCTGCTGACCCCAGATCAGAGGAGCCCGCAAGTTTGTCTAGTGTATGGTCGAATCTGCGTCCCTTCGGGACGTAAAGGGCAACCGGCTGTCGGCTGGATAAAAGCTCTAGGAAAAAAAAAAGAATTTTGATGGACAAAACTATCTCGTGATTAGCTTTCTGTGGTTTGATATTTATTTTAGTCTTTTTTCTTTCATTAATCCAATATACAACAATTACACAAAGCATTCATCATATCGTCATTACCAGGGTTCAGATTCTAACGGCATAAAACTCGGGTTTATTTATTTACTTATTTTACGTCAAAAAAAAGTTAAAAACCGTGTGTGACCCTCTATGGGGAGAAGTGAATTCTATGCACGTTTTCAAAATTCTGTGATCACATTCCTAAGCTATATACTAATTGAATTTTGAATACAGAAAATAATGAGCATTTTTGCAAGGATTTTTAACAAAAGTATTCCCCCCGATGTAATAAAATCTATTTTCTAGGGCAAATCAGCAATAAATTTGGGTTCTTATCCCTCATCATGCCCTTCATCAAGGAATAATACTTCCTACCGCGACAATATGGAGAACAATAATTTGAATAACTACATTTCTCACTAAATTCTAGAAGACGTGCACAGATAATGAAGTTACATTTATCTCAAGAAGCAAAACAAGGGGCCATCTCAGCATTTACTAAAAGGACTAGCGAAACTGGACGAAAAACTGATCGCGATGGGGGTTATTGACCCGGAAGCTGCAATACCACATTTGTTACAGGTTGTTTAGAATTCTACAGTCCAAATGGTAAATTAAATATCACGGTTAAAGTCAATGACCTTTTGATACTCAGTATAGTCTCCAATTTTATAGAAATAGTTATGCAGCAGAAACGATTTTACTTGGGATTTAAACTTTTCTATCGAATTTAATCATTTAATGTAATCTGGCTAAGAATTGTAAAATAATGAACATGTATTGTATGTGATTTTTTTGTAATGAGCTGTTGATATCACCACCTGATGAATATGATAACTACGACGAGTGTTATAGTTAGAGATATCGCTGTTTTCTGAAAATAAATTCCCGCCCGTAAGCAAGTCATTTTTGACAAAAAAAACTGATTCGTAACTCAAGTGACAAGGTAACGGTAAAATTCCTTGATTGATAAAGAGAGGCTTACAAGAATCATGTGGGTGATATTTGGTAATTATTCGTACAATTCTTTTTTGTAATCCAAAAGTCTGGGAGCGATAAGACGTATTTCCTCAGAATAGTATGCCATATCTCAGGCGGGAATGAACATTCGCCAAATACACACAACGAGCAGTATGAACGCTGACTGAATTTGAAAGAATTCTGAACGCGTAGCATAATGAACTTAATATTGTGTTCAATTCATTTAAATGGACGTTCCATTTGAGGTTTGACTGAATTGAGAGATTTAAAAATTTGGTGCCATAACATCAGTCAATGGTACACCGTTCGTTTTCAATAGAGTACAGAATTTTTTATTTGAAATGGAAAACTACTTTAAAACTGTTTTCTTTTCATTTAGTATTAATTTGTAACTTCGGATCCAAATTGAAGCATCTGATATTGTACTATTTACGGTTTCTGTATTGCAAAGAACGTTTGTATCATCCGCAAAGAGAACTGATCTTTCGTTTCGAATCGTGGAGGGCATATCGTTTACGTGTGGTAGAAAGAGAATTGGGCCTAAAGTCGATCCCCACGGAACTGCACGTGCAATTGGCAAAGAGTCGGAAAGGTGTGTACATAATGTTCGATCATTCCAGTAAGGTATTTCTACTCTCTGAGATCGTTCTTTAAGGTACGAACATAACCAATCTAGGGCAATACCACGGGTTCCATGTGAACGTTGGAGGAAATGAATGGAGGAAAAAATCAACTTTGGGAAAACAAAAAAATTAAAATTATTGTTCATACCATCGTCGATTAGCACATTCAGTCTCTAGTCCAAGTTTTCTCATTATTTCTGCCCTTCGCTTTGCTGCTTCGTTGAAACCGACGAAAACAATATAAAAGCAGTTTTAAAGAATTAGGTACAACAAAAATATTTCTTGGAATTCTTTCCGTAATTAACTGATTGAAACTTTCATTAGATATTTGAGTCTGCCAAGCAAGCACTTACTAAGCAGTCTACATTTACTCCCTTCTAAATATGGGTTTATTTTCTCCGTAACAGCTTGAGGAAGGTTACGCTAATGTGCATGGTTCGTAGTTCCCCACCCCGATTTTTATTTTATCGCTGTGGAGTAGAGAGAAAGTTATGTAATGCTGCGCGAAAAAAACGGGGCGAATTTTCAGCAGAAAACTTATTTCAGAACCCTGGTAACGAATAAGTGGATAAGATCCAGTTGCTAAATTTAAAAAAAGTCGTGTGACACGCAGTGTAGTCAGAATCCATATTTTGTGGGTCCCTCATACTGAAAAATCCAATGACGGCCAAACGTTTTTCTGTCTATCCCTCCGTGTGTGAACAACGCTAGCTGCTAAACCGTTTAGCAAATTTTCTTCAAAATTAATAACCCCCAATCAATCTGGCTGATGTCGCGGCCCGTTCAATTTGAAACCGATATTTAATTTTTGGAGCAATTGACATGAAGCCCCTGTGACATTTTCAAAATTATCAAAAAATGTCCCCGTAGTTCCTGATTAAATTTTGTTGTCTGATAGTGTGACGGACGTTCCAGAGAATGGTGGAGATCTCGTTTCCCTTGAAACTCCGATTTTTCGGAAATTGCAAAAATTCAAAATTTTTTCGGCGTCTTCCTACAACTACAATTATGAAGATAGTTTTTACTGAAAGAATTTTTAAAAATCAGATCATCAGAAAAGTTACTTTTTTAATTATTTTAAAAATGAGTAATTTTGGCGTATTTCCTGTTTTAAGTTAATGCAAATCAGTTAATCACCTTTTCTTTCAAAAAGTACTTGGACTATCTGTAACGTTCGTGCGTGCACCCGTGTCCTTCCAGAAATCAACACGAACGCCACCGGCAGTGTCGACAACTTGGCGATGTTCGCGGCGCCCAAGGGCCAAGCGCATGCGTGCGCCGCCGCCTCCGAGGTGGACCTGGGCGACGGCGCTGGTATCGAGCTCTCGGACGTGCACCTGCAGGCCTTCAACAAGGACAACGAGGAACCTACAGCAGCAGGTACGTGGTGCAAGAGGCAGATTCATTGAAATTTATATTACTAATTTCAATGATTGATTGTTAGAGATTCCGGCCGCGTCAACTGCTAAGGTCATTAGTCTCGTAAGTGTAGTGCATATTTTTTCTCGGGCGGTGGTGGTGATTTTCCCACGTTGGAAGATGAGATCCGGCGCTTCTAACCTACCGTGGCCTAGCGGGGTTTTCCACATCTCCCACCAGCGGGCCACCGCCCCACCTCGATCTATGATTGTATTACAAAACCAGGATTTCGGTAAAAATGCAAAAACCATGGAACTTTTTCGCATTCGACTGAAAAATTCAAATATGTAATTGTGTTATTTCACCCACTCAGATACTGCGTGTACCGACTGAATTATCTGAAGTCGTACGGTTCCGCGGCCAAAGTCATGTAAATGATCTTGGCTCTCCGGATGACGCCGCGTCGAACGCTGTGTTGCCGACGTTTCGACCATCTTTTCGTGGTCTTCCTCAGAGATGGTCTGACCAAAGACCAAGATGGCCGAAACGTCGGCAACACAGCCTTCGACGCGGCATCACCCAGACAGCCAAGATCATTTACATGACTCAGTGCATCACTGCTTAAGGTCCAGCTGATGTCACGCATCAGGAAGCCTCCAAGGATGAGATTTCTTGTCATTAAATATTAGCTATTTACGTCTTGCTTTATGGAACAGCCATTTTTTTGATATTCTTGGTATGAAAGGGTTCTGTGCCGTGGCGTACCTGGAGCTTATGTCCCGGGGAGGGGAGGTATTATTCATATTTGCAAACGATCACGAATTGCCGAGATATCCGAGTTCGCTTCCCGGCTGGGGAAGTCAATTGTTTGAACAGTAAAATCACAATTTAGAGCAATTACATTACGCTTAGTAGTTATGTAGTTGCAACGGAAGTTGACAATTGCGAAACGGAAAACGTAGACCCACGTAATTGTTAAACTTTTAGCAATGACCAGATGGTAAATGTACACCAATAACTCTCAAGGCCTTTACGTTACTATCCTTTTTACATACTGTTGCATTTCTGAGTTCAAGTGCTTGAAATTATTTCCCTTGAACTTTATCGAAAACAAAAATTTATGTGAATATGACCTTAAAATTGCAAATATTTAGGAACTTTCAAATATTTTCACAATAACGCTTCCAAATTTTTCAAAGAAAATTCACGAAACTATTTAACACGAGAAAGTGTGTGCTATTCTTTTGCACCAGTAGTTCCCTAATGATCTATTCTATACAAATAAATATTTAAATATGTTCATGTCCATTTTTTAAGGTTTTCGATATACTTCTATTATAAATGAAGGCAATTTATTAAAAAAATCTCAAAAACAGCTCCAATTTTTTTCTTCCTTTAATTTTCCTCGAGTAGAGCGAAGAATATTTTAAAAAATTGTGGAAGGCCCTTAATCGTTCTGTATTTCCGAAAATTGCGAAAGATTCAAAATTTGCGAAAATGAATATGTGACTGCAGTACGATTAGATATTTTCTCGCCTACTACGTACTTGCGTAGTTAAGATAAAGTATTGTAATGCGAAAAATGGCAAACTTACTACAGAAAATTGTGGGACCCTGATACCGAAAAAGTGGACTTCTGCATGTAGTAAATTACTTCCTCTAATTTAAGCCGGGAGGGGGTCCACGTGGTCGATGTGACTGTCCGCCACGAGGATGGGTCTAACCTTCTAAAAGCAGGAGTAGAAATAGTGGTAAAGTACCAACCAGTCATTCCCCTGGCAGCCCAACTTCATGGAGTGCCCAACGCGAGAATCCTGCCTGTGGTGGTTGGAACCTCTGGGGCTATGCCACGATCAACAGTCAGTGCCCTCAAGACATTGGGGATCATGTCTCGAGGAGATTTACTGACTATCTCGTTAATTGCTCTCAGATGCTCTTTTAAGATTTACACACAATTTGTAAATTACGATGGAGCAATTTTGCCTTGCTGGCAGTAAATGCAGAAAATGAACTTATTGGTCCCGTGGGAAAGTCTAGGGAACCCAGTGGATCCGATAATGTCTAAAATATACCTAGTTACCACGACTTTAAGTGGGAAGTGTATGCTATTTAATGTAGCACATAGAAAATTGTGTAGCCGAAATCCACGTTTTGTGGATACTTCAGAAGTAAAAATTGCTTAACGGGAAAACGTCTCTCTGTCCATCCATTCATTCATCAATCCACACCCCGTCTGTGGACTGTGCTAGCGTCAACACCTTTCATTCGATTTTCTCGAAAATTGATCTTGTCTGATCGATGTGGCCTAACTGGAGATCCTGCGAATTTGAAAGTGATATTATAATTTTTTGCTTACTTACTATGAAGCTTCAACTACTGTTTCAATTCCCCCTCCAAAACAAAATACGTAAAATGCAAGAAACTATGTGCTATTTTAAAAACACTCCCCTCTAGTTATCTTCAAATAATTTATTTATCGTTACTCGACATTTTGTTTTTACAGTTTTTAACAAAACATTTACCAAAATTCTGAAATGCAGCTATTTTGCTAATAAAACATTGATACAAGATTTACACTCATTTGTACTCGTCTCAGAAATTACAACTGTACTTCATAAACATAAACAAAGCTAAGAAGACTCCCAAATGGACCCTCTAATACAATAACAATTTTGATATTTATATTTTAAGAACATTTCTGAATAAGAGTTTGAAATTCAAATTAAAAATTTTGGAGGAATAATAAAAAGAAACTATAAAATGAGATGATTTATTCGGGGAGAAATTTGAGCAGTTTGATCTAAATTATAATTTGTAGAACCTGTGCAAGAATGGGATTTTTTCATTACTGATAAACCGCGGTGATTTTAATATTTCCCGGAGGCATTATGTATTTGTGACTGGTGGAGATTTGAAGAAGCAGTTCCGTTCGTACTGGCAGACCCGTGTTAGCGTACGGGCCCGAAGAGCCAGGGCACAGGATCTCAATGTTCATGGGCACCGGAGAGTTCTTAAAAAAGTATTTATTGCTACATTTTCAAAAATAAAATAAGAAACCGTGTACCATAGTAATGTATGATTAACCTATGCGCAAAAAATGACATAACGGAGTGATGTGTCGCGCATAATTGAATATTTATAATATATAATATTGATGGTTGATGCAAGAATGTCACTCAGTCATGAGAAGTTTAGTTTTTTTAAACCAAACTTGTCTTTCAATTGGGGGAGGAGGAGATCGGTGAAAGTAAGAATAGGGGACCTCCAAAGCTCTTAAACCGTCCCTGCGTGTTGGTCATGCACATGTTAAAGAATGCCTTGTAACATATTTGATGAGTGCTCTGGTGCATGAACATGACGGGCTCTTTCACTGACGTTGCTCTCCTGTTCCAGCGGTGAGCTGCCCTACGCCCCGGCACGTCTCCAACGGCATCTACATCGCAGTGGGCGTGCTTTTGGGCGGTTTCGCGCTCGCAGGAGCAATTGGCTACATCGTCTACCGCGTGCGCACCCGCAGGATCGACTCGCAAAGAAGGCTCCTACAATTCCACCTTCAGGACGAAGAATTCGCTTAGACCAACACCTCATATATATATATATATATATATATATATATATATATATATATATATATATATATATATATATATGGTCTCACTTATATGCGTGTTCACAGCACACGCGTGTACATTAATGGTATTGTAGAGAAAGTCTTCTGGAAAATCATTTCAAATTCTCATTGACAAGGGAAAATGTGTGGTAAGCGCACATAGGTTGATTCGATCTTTTATTTATAGAAGCAAATAATCAAATGTACTGTACAGTTTTTAACTTAGTGATTTAATCATGACCATTTTTAGTTAGTCTATCACTGTATCATTGCTTTTTTTTCAGGTTCAACTAACTTCATTAAAAAGGCACAGCGGAAAAACAATTGAAAGTCCACATTGACTGAAATTTTAGATTTTGACAGTATGCTGTATCGAGAATTTTTTTACCACATTCAAACACGAAAAAACATCAGAATATAAACAAATTACGAGATAAAAAAACTTTTCCGTTGCATTAAATATAGCTTAAAAACATTTAATCCAATTCCTGTGAAATGAATGAAAGTGGCCTCTGATTGTTTTCCCCCTGAGCCTTTTTTGTTCGTCAATGTTCGTTTTAAGTAGAGACTTAATGTATTTTTTCTGGTTTATAGAACCTACAGAAAGTTGTCGCTAAATATAAATAAGCTGCGAGTAAATTGCAAGCAATAAAATGACACTAGTCGCAAGTGAAGCTTTATCAGAGATCCCAGGTTCGAGTCCCGATGGAGGAACGACTTTTGGCAGCAGCTTACAGCTGGACAGAGGCCGACCTCTCTCTGGATGAGAAATAAGTCTGGGAGCTCTGATTGGTTGTTTGCGTGTCTTTGATCGGTCAATTTCACGCCATCGCCTGATCAATACCCGAAACAACGGGCCACGGATCGCGCAAAATTATTATCACATTTCAAATTATTTCCATTAAAACAAGGTTATAAAGAATTGGAGATCTGCATTCTTTGTATAGAACAAGAAGTTAGATGTTAGTTTTTATATATCTAAAATATGTAAACATTTTGCGAAAAACCACCGTGTATGTTCGCAAATATCTTCTATTTCACATTTCTCCGATATTTTATTTCTGTTTTTTTAATGAGAAGTCTCACGTTTGAGAATTAAAAAACTTAGGTTTTGAGATTTTTCCTCGACAACAATATTTCCGTCAGGAAGGGATACATCGACTGCACCAAAAACAGTAATTGTGGATCTCCATTACGCATAGTGGATTTCTTTGGGAATATTTATTCTTAATTCACGTTTGATTTTTAAGGGAATTTATACTTTCACAAATAGTTCACTAATATTTTGAGACGATTCCCCAAATCTCCAGCTACATTCGGCCAAATTAAATGTGATAATATCTTAATTTTTACTATTGTGTTGGTTGTAATTATATATTAATATTATTTATAGACTGAATATTCCGAAGTACATTTGCACGAGGGTTGTAAATGAAGTAGTGGCAAAGAAGTCATGCCAGATTTTAATCATCGTAAAAGAATTTAATTACATTACTTCAGTATAATTACTGGTGATGTACTGGGACACCTGTTAAATGTTTGGCTGTCGAAGGGTGCTAACAAAGAGATTCTTTCTGTTCAACCTTGTGATGTAGCGCCTTTTTGATCTGAGAGCCAATGTGTAAGAGCATTCACATGTAACCTACGCAACAAAGAAGTCATCGCTCTGGGTAAATACGTTTGTGCTATGTCATGCAAGATGAATGTGTTATCATTGCGAAAGCAATAGCACCAGCTTCAGCATTCCTGTGCTATTTCTGTACATCTGTGAGATGATGAGTAACCCAGCGAAACTCAATTTATCTCAGAAAATATTCATCACATGCCACCAGATTGTCGACTATTCCCTATTGAACTGTCTACAGAAAGAAGACCTACTAACTTTGCAGGCTCATCAGAAGTGGATTTGAGACCTGTGGCTAAATACTCTGACCCATTCTGATCACCATTCGTGCTACAGTTCGATATGTTAATGCATCGTTCTCATGAGCTTCATATAAACTTAGATGCAGTTTTTCCACAACTACCCGTGTGCTGATACGTGACTGTAGTTCCTCCTTTGAGTTTAAACATGTTGTTGTGCGGAAGATATGTTACCTGTTTCAACTTATACATACACTTGCTTCTACAACTGCATCTAGGTTCTGCAAATGAAAGAACTTCAGTATTTGATGCTTTGAACTGCCTGGCAATGTGTGCACGGCGCTGTAGAGATCGGAACTGTTGCCTCTACTTCATTTATAACCATCGAATAGCATTGTGTGTTATGTTGCTTATGGTCATTATTGGATTACCATCATTGGCCAGTCAATGATTGGAATAATACAATGGGAAAGAGACCTGCTGATATTCAAGGACATCTTACTCAGTTGTATCAAACTATAATACAAGAAAAGTTTTACCGCACTTCCATGGGTCACAATCAGTTTTACTGTTTTTGACGATACTTAATTAAGTAAATATCAACGAGGGAATCATTCTAAAATAAAAATGAACATAAACAACACTTGAAGGACGTAAAGTAATGAGTCATTTTGGTTTAAATGACCATTGCCATATCTTGTAACCCGTTAGACCTTTATAGCTAGTAGGCGGAGCAATCAAGAAAAAAATACAAGTGAAGAAAAATCTAGGACTTAAATGCACCCCATCACCACTGAGCAGAACGTCGAGACCGTAGAAGAACAAGCATTCTTGCATCTACATCTCAAGGACTACGCCATCGGATTTTCTGCGTTAAGTGCAAGTCCATATGTTTTGTAAGAACCTACCATCACTGAAAAGAACTTTATTTCAATAAAAACAATTATTTTCTACATCAATACCTCAAGGAATAAACCATCACAAATGGATACGTGAGGATCAGTTGTGGAAGTAGGCATCATTCTGGATTCTACTGCAGTTCTTTGTGTAGTGCACGCCACATCGAGTGATATTTTCGTCATTAACATAAAAAATTAAATTTTTACATGTGTGTATACGATTTTTAGTTGTGAAATAGTTTTGATACTAAATTCAATGGGAACATTTAGAAGAAAGTTCATAGCAACGCATTATTCTTCCAGCAGCTTATCAAGAACAATACTTTTGAATATGTGTCAGTGATGCTTAATAAAGCTTCTGGTAAGACTGTGAAGCAAATCTGAGAAGATCACTATGTTTTCTCATCATTGCTTTATCAAAGCACGTCTGCATCAACGTATTCTGCTACAAAACATTCGACGTTCGACTAAATTCGTTTCTACGGAAAACATACGAACGTGCAAGCAGTTGCGGTATGAATTTCATGAACATGGAATTCGAATGTGGGCGTACAACAAAGAAGTAAGCATGACCATACGTCAACTCTAACACACTGCAATTGCATGTACTCGCCATGCATGTAAACCCAACACTTAAAATTTATGATTGCCGAAGTGGGGAAGAGGGGAATAATCCTTTTGTGAAACTGACAAATTAAAATTTTATTCTCGTTTATTTGACATGTTTTAGCGTACGATATTGTTGTTCAATATTTTTAAGTATCAACAATAGCATTTAAATATTTCTCTGTCATTTCTTATAACAGATCAATAATTTTTAGGATTATCTTAAATCGAAGTCATTTCAAAACCAAAATCTTCTTATAATTCCATACAAAGTAATAGAAATTTCTTCTCGCTATTTGTAGTAAATGGATGTTTTTTGACTTCCGGTTATTGATAAAAATGTTTTTGATATAGAATCCAATAAACGGATTTCAAAGAATATTTCACGTAATATTTTAGTAGTACGAGATTTTATAAGTTTTTCTTTTTACGAAGACTGGTGTGTACATATCATTGCAATTTGCTCGCAACTTACATAATTTTAATTGCATAATTCTAAGTGAATTTTGGTTTGTAATTAATAAAGGACTAATTTGATATGAAGTAATTGTTTGTACATAATAATGTGTAGCAATATGTGTACATTAAACAATAATTATTATATATTTTTCGTTTATGAGAGACATTTATTTCTGCTTTTCCCTGCGTCAATTTTCTTAAATAAGTGTGTTTGAGAACACAGTTAGAATTTTAGATGTATTATCCCTTTGAAATGGTGGAATACTGCGGCCTAAGCAGATTGGGGCTAGCCAGGGGCTCAAGGCGAGCGCAGTCGCTTGCGAGCAGTCCACGTGCTAATGTCAACGCGCTGAATCTCACCAGCTGCCAGATGCAGGGGGGGGGGGCAGTGATAGCGACAGCAGCACCCGCTCCGCTCCGCCCGTTGGTCAGCAAGACCGCCCCGCCCACAGCCTCGGCCAGTAAGACTTGATGCCGTTGTCAGTTTGTAAGCAGTTCCCTTTCCAAAACTATTAGAGTCAGATTGGTAAGTCTTTACTGCCCTTGAGTATTGCGTGCATAGATTTTTTTAATGTTTTTCAGTTTTGAGAAACAGTTCAACTGATGAACTACTTGCAGAAACTGTTAAAACTAATTCACATAACTTTGTGATTTCGTTGGAGGTCTTCTTAGTTCATTGGTTTTGATGAAATGGAGAAGATCATTTACTGAATTCAGATGCATCCGATAAATATAAGATATTTAGTTGTGAGATTAAAACACTGAAGACATAAAAAGAAGCATAAGTGTCTATCAAAGCTTGAAAAGCTATTTCTGGAAAACAGGTTGATTCTTTTTGGAAGTTCTTCAAATTGAGCAACTCCAGAAAATGCAGATACTCTAAATTATTGAACCTTTCTCTTCGTTGTTGTATTATTACGTCAAATATTTCGCAATAAAGACTTTTTATTATGTCTGGCAATCCAGATCATCAGCTCTCGTTTGGCATTTTGTTGGTTTTCTTCATCTTCATAAATTTTCGTTCAAAATTCTTCAAATATATTGCGTTTGTTTTGCAAGTCTCTTTGGAGTTCCCTGACTTTCCTCACACAATATCCAATATCAGAAGATTTATCCTGTAAGTTATCATATAGGATGTTTCTTGGCTGTCCGGGACAAGCCGCGTCGATGTTCTTGTGGCTAACGTTTCGGCCAACATATTGTGGCCTTCCTCAGAGCGTACTGCAAATCATACTACGTAATCATACTACGTAATCATACTACGTACTACGTCATACGAGCGTACTACGTAATCATATCATATAGGATGTCTGCAATTGGAAAAATACAAGCCATCACTTCTAATACAAAACTAAAGTTTAAAGTTCTCATTGTGCTTAAAATTCCTCGAGCTGCTATGAAAGATTCTTGAACCTAGTTCTCGTTGGTACGGAAAATTGCTCCGAAAAGATCCATAAGGGCCTTTTTGTTCTCATGGATCGCTTGAACAAGACGAGAAGTATAATTCCAACGTGTGTGAGAAACATGAGGCAGTCTCTTTTGTATCTCCGCGTCTAAAGCGTAAGTTCTCTTTGTAGATTTAGAGAACAATGCAGCATTGCCATCAAATATTAGGAAAAATACCCGACCTCTCTAATTTGAGATGTTGCCTGAGAAAGGACCAGATTCAGTCTGTGAAGAAAACAGTGTACAGAGTTTGAGGAAATGTGTGTAAAGCTTATAAACCGTTCAAAGGAGTCGCCATCACTGTTGCATCGTCATAACTTTGAACAAATGTTTCTCCATAATTATATTATCTCATGGGGTCATTTACAATATTTATACAAGGCTTCAGCGGTCCTATTTTTAAAAATATTTGAAAAATTAACTTATCTCTCGTGAATTTCTCCAACTGCTGGAACATATCTCGAGATCAAGCTAGGCAAAACTGGCAACATTTGTATTTTCATCTAAAAATTCAGCAATTAACTTTGTTTTCTGGATTTATTTTTTAATTAATGCCATTATATTACTTACGGATTCAATAAAATTATTTTAGATAATTTTGACAATCCAGTGAAATTCGCCCCATTTTATACATATGTTCGCAGTTTCTCGTCATACTTACACAGCAACCTCACAAGCTCGACATAATTCCCTTTCTTACTGAAATCCGATTATACAACATGTTCCGTGAAAGCCGTTTCTTATTTACCTAAGAAACAAACAATATCAACAAGCCGTTTTAGTATTTCTCTGCTTCTCCTTACAAATTCGTTGTGTTGAAAGTATTTTACTTTCCTCTGTGAATTTAATATGTACTCTATTCTTCGTTTCCCAAACGTTTTCCAACGATTATAGCCTGTAGGTGATTTTGAGTTACACTGTTTTTATGGACTTGTGAAAACTTCCTATATCACTATACCCATAACTTGACCAATCAGTTTTCTTTTTTGAAAATAGAAGACAACACCAACGGAAGACTTTTCGCTTCCCTAGGCAGCCGGTAAGCCAAGTTTCAACAAGTTGACTATTAAATTTCCTTATTCAGGTTTTCCAAGTAGTAGTTACAGTAATGTCCGGCGTTGGCCTTCCTGCCTTAATAATGTTTTTCTTAATTTCAAAATTCCGCGAAACAAAAGTCTTAATCAGAAAATCACAAATCACGCACGTGTGTCCGTCAACGCCGCTGCCTGCAGATCCATGTTCGTGATCTTGCTGCCGCAACACTAGTGGACGCAATCTTACTGATACAAACTTCAGTATACAAACACACATACGAATTTATCAATAAAAGCCAAGATTTTCGTTTGAAACATTGCTTTCATTCACGCGAGGTCTCGCAATGCACTGCATATGAGACAAGTCAAAATAATTAAATTTTTGAAAAAGAAAAAAATATAGATCAAATTTGTGTTGATATCTAATAGAGTGAACTTGGCACATTCCTACGAAACGTTTAAAGAAAAAAATTGGAGCCGTGTTATTTTTTAATAAATTCACATATTGCACGCACTATTGCGCGAAAACAACTAAAAGTTTCAAAAACTGTGAATGATCTTAATGAAAGAACTAATTATATATATATATATATATATATATATATATATATATATATATATATATATATATATATATATATATATATATATCCGTGTGTGTCCCGTGGTGTCCGGGGAGGAAACCTTGAAACTTGGAAAATAATCTCTTCAGACAATTTTAAGCAAATTTTGTTTAATAAACTACTTGGATATTCCGAATGGCTGAGCCGCAATAAACACTCAAAAGTTTGGTTTGAAAAAATCTTTCTTGGGGAAAATGTGGACTGCAGAAGCACAGAAACACTCCAGAAATATGTAAATTGGTTATTCTTTACAAAAGAAATGAATATATTTGCTCAAAATGAAAACTTAAAATAAAAAAAAACAGTCTAATTGTGTAAATTGTGTAATGGTTCTCTGCGTTCTGGAGCGCCTCCATTTCCAAACTTTTTTCGGCCATCTGGTATCTACCATCCTTTGAACGTGACCATTCCACATTTATTATTTCGTTTTAATTGTGACTATGATATTATTTTCATCCTCCATTATTTTACGGATGGAATCGTTTCAAAAATGTACCATCCTGGAAATGCCACAACTCCTTCTCCTAAAATCCATTTCAAGAGCTTACAGTCTTTCTTTGTCTCTTTTATTTAGCTCCCATGTTTCAGAGACGTATGAAGCACATATACTCTCAACGAGGCTTTTATAGATAGTTCTTTTGGTTTTCTTTGTAATTTCTCGTTCGATAGCACACAATTTAAATGCCGTATATCTCCCTTTCCTTGGCTAATTTTATTTACTATGTCATCTTTGCTTTTACCAGTCTCAGATAGAGTCACTCCCAGATTTTTAAAATGTTTGCAATGACGCACTTTCATTTCCTAAATCTACATTTTCCTCGCCTGTTACCAGGTATTCTGTTTTATTAGTATTAATTTTCATTTCTCATTTTTTGTATTATTTTTAAAGACATCTGACCATGTAACTGGAGTCCTCTTCGTCAGCAGTAACAACAATTTGGTCATCCGCAAATTAGTGTCTAATTCTCCGAGAAATCGTGTATATCGCCGGTATACCTAGTACGGAAAAATCTAAACCGGAATCGATCAGGACACAAAAAAATCCATTTTACGAAGGTTTTCGTTTTATGGAAGGTTGTCCATTTTTAAGACACTTGTGATATTGACGTCTCTGCCCTGAAAGTAGTAAATTACATGACTTTATCGTAATTATCAAAATTCTTTCACAAATAATGTATTTATGGAAGAAATCACCAATAAATGAATATTAAACACTTTATTGACAGCTTCTGAGTTGAAAAATACACACACCTTACTGGCTATATTCGGACTCCTCGCTGACTCAACGCAAAATGCATCACAACCCAGTACTATGACTTTCTGATACCCTCGTAATGCTTATCTGGTCGAGAGGTTCTGATTTTCAACGCGGGACAGGGAGACGCGTGAATACAAGCCATGCGCGGGCACCTTCTCGCGCTTAGAGAATCGGGAGAGAGGGAATACTCCTACAGCCTACTTGAGAGACAAGCGCCCCCAAGGTCGAACTCCTCTCCTTCAATGTCCAGCTGCCACGACAAAATCTCGTGTCAAAGAGAATTTAAAACAAGCTTGTAGATGCATTCATTTCATTAAGTACACCTCGCGTCTCTCCCAATTGCATTCAATTCGGAGGAATTCTGTTTTACAAAGATTATTTTTCCTGCAGGGCATGAAAAAAACGTTCCATTTCCGCGTTGGAAAGGTTCCGTTTTATGCCGTGTAAAATGCCGTTTAACTTCACGGGCCGGATAATGTTTCCGGTTAATGCAGGTTTCCGGCTTATACAGGTTCCGAGTTAGACAGGTTTAACTGTAATTCGAAGTGTAAAATAAATATTTCGTAAGTTTGGTAATCCTCTAAAACGTTATTGAGATTTTGAAAGCCTTAAAATAGATGCGAAACTAGAGGTGCTACAGAATGGCACAAACTTTCTCGTAGTATAGTTTTCTAATTTCCTTGGTGTGGTCTGGCTTTAAGGCTTTTTCTCCCTTCTCTCGCCAGCTGCCGTCTATCATCGCTCAAAGTACTTGTTTTTTATATTTTCTCAACTTTTTGCTTTCCTAGAGTACAACCGAAATATTATTTCAATAATATAAAAATAAAGTTTTTCCGCTAAGTCTTTTCGACCCTAGATGAGGTCAACAATGTCATGTAGTATTCTTATTTTGATTGAACGATTCCACTTGCATGGAAAAAGTAGATTAACAGTCGGTTGTTGTATTGTCTTCTACCTGAGCCGAGCCACGGCACAAAGAAGTATGTATTCTTAATTTCACTCACTATGAGGTCAAAGAAGTAATTATACTCACTTGCATTAATATAACACCATTAATTTTAGCATTGTAAAATGTAGTTTAGATACGTAGGATGGTAAATCATTATCAGTTTACAAAATAATGTAGATTGAGTTCGAGTTGTTGTACAATAAATTGCAATGTTTCCAAATGGGAACGCTGGGCATGAATGGGTGCATGTTGTTGTAGAGACGTAATGAGTGTAGTAGATCGTGCAATTTTAAACTGCCATTGCTATTGAACGGAAATATGACTAGTTAGACTATTTATTTATTTACATCAAAAACAATTAAAAACTGTTAATGACGTACTATGGGGAGAAGTGAACATTGTGCACGTATTCAAAATTCTGTGATCCCTACACTAAGCGAGATACTACTTGAATTTTGAAAGGGAAAAAACGCTCCGATGTAATAAAATCTATTTCCAAGGATAAATCAGCAATAAATTTTGGGCTCTTATCCAGCATATCCTTCGTCAAGGAATAATACTTCCTGACACGACAACATGGAAACGATAATTTGAATAATTTTATTTCCCACTGAATTCTAGAAGACGTGCACAGATAATGAAGTTGCATTTATGTCCAGAAGCAAAACAAGGGGCCATCTCAGCATTTGCTTAATGGATCAGGGAAATTGGACGAAAAACCTGATCGAGATGGGGGTCATTCACCCGGAGGCTGCAGTACAGTACTTGTTACATGTTGTTTACATTTATACAGTCCAAATAGTAAATAATGCATTGAATATCACTGTTAAAATTAATGTTACTTTCCTAGTGATGCTCAGTATAGTCTCTAATTGTTTAGAAACAGTTATGCAGCAGAAACGATTTTACTTGGAATTTAAACTTTTATATCGAATTTAATCGTTTAATCTCATCTGGCAAAGTGTTGTAAAATAATGTACTAATGTACATGTATTTTATGTGAATTTTTTGTAATGAGCTGTTGATACTGTCACCTGATGAATATGATTACTACGTCGAGTGTTATAGTAATAGACACAGGCGTTTTCTGAAAATATATTCCCGCCCTTAAGCAAATCATTTTTGACAAAAACCACTGATTCGTACATCAACAGACAAGGCAAAGGTAAAATTCGTAGTTTAATAAAGAGAGGCTTACAAGAATCACGTGGGTGGGATTTGGTTATTATTCGTACAATTCGTTTTTGTAATCTAAACGTCTGGGAGCTATAAAATGTATTTCCACAGAATATTATGCCATATCTCAGGCGGGAATGAACATTCACGAAATATACACAACGAGTAGTATGAAGGCTGACTGAATTTGAAAGAATTCTGAACGCGTAGCATAATGAACTTAATATTGTGTTCAATTCATTTAAATGGACGTTCCATTTGAGGTTTCACTGAATTGAGAGACCTAAAAATTTTGTATTCTTAACATCAGTCAGTGATACACTGTTCATTTACCATGGAGTACAGAATTGTTTATTTGAAATGGAAAACTGCATTAAAACCGTTTTCTTTTCATTTACTATTAATTTCTTTCGGGACCAATTTGAAACATCTGATATGTACTATGTACGTTTTCTTTATTGCAAAGAATGTTCGTATCATCCGCAAAGATAACTGTTTTTCAGTTTCGAATCGTCGAGGGCATATCGTTTACGAATAGTAAGAAGAGAATAGGGACTAAAATCGATCCTTGAGGAACTCCACGTGCAATTGGCAAAGAGTCGGAAAGGTGTGTACATAATGTTCCATCATTCCAGTAGAAGGTATTTCCACTCTCTGAGATCGTTGTTTAAGGTACGAACATAACCAATCTAAGGCAATACCACGGATTCCATATGAAGGTAATTTTGAAAGTAAAATGTCATGATCAATGACGTCAAAAGCTTTTGAGAGATCTAAAAATAATCCAATCCTTCGTTTTGGTCCAATGATGAGGCGACATCTTTAAGAAAGAAAAATATGGCTGCTTCCGTAGATTTTGATTTTCTGAATCCATGTTGGCAATCTGAAAGCGCGTCGTGTTTACTGAGAAAAGTTTCCATTCGTACGTAGAGAAGTCTCTAATATTTTTAAAAAAACTGACAGAAGAGAAATAGGCCGATCATTTTCATTTTCATTTTTGTTGCCTTTTTTGAAGAACGGCTTAATCTTAGCAGTTTTAAAAATATCTGGAAACGTTCCTGTGCATAAGGATGCATTAAATATGTGAGTTAACGGGTGTATAATGGCAGGTCTTTAACAAAGAAACCGGAAATTCATCTAAACCGGCTGAATATTTATTTTTTAGTTTACCAATTATTTTGAGGATTTCATGGGAAGAAGTTTCGGAAACGAACATCGTGTCTAAAATTTTGGGGGAAATGTCTGTTATTGAATTTTGTGGCTGAAGACCCTTAGTGAGATCGGCAGCAATTCTCAAAACGTATTGGTTAAAGAGACTAGCCACTGTTGCCAGATGTTAACATTTATATCGTATTTTAAAACAACATTCTCTACAAGGTTTCTAGTTGATTTTGTCGTATTTTTTATTATATTCCACATTGTTTTTGTTTTGTTATTTGAATTCAAAATATCCTGATGGTGTTTCATGATTTTAGCCTGCCTTATGACTTTTCTTAACAATGATTTGTATTTTTTAAAGTAGAGGAGGAATTCTTGAGATACGTTATGACGTTTAGAAATAGTAGGAGTTCAAGCTTTGGAAGTTTCTTTTGAAGAAATAAGAGTCTTTATCGCTATTTCTTATTTTATCAAGGTACATACCACGGCCAAGTTGGAGGATGTTCTAGGAACAAGGAACGGAGTCACATAATGAAATGGCAAGTCTTGCAATGCGCAGACACAAGGCCCATTCACAATGCAATCACAAACATAAGCATAACACATAGACATAGACATTAACACAAGCGAAGAGTTGGCGTATTCACAATGTCGAACATAAACACAGGCAAAATAAGAGTTTCTATTGGCTATGAGACGCAGCACACGAGTCGACACGATCGACTTCGATACTCGATTTTGAGTTAACGAACTGTGATTGGCTCATTCCTTATGTCTGACATAAGCATAGCACAGAAGCTTGAAGCTCTTAAGTTAACGTCTTACGTTTTATGCTTATGCGAACGCATTGTGAATGAGTCCACTTGTAGACGTAGTCCTAACTTTTATGTTTATGCTTATGTTTGCATTGTGAATGGGCCTACAGATTTGAGTTACTAGAAAGAGACGCTCATTGCGTAGACAATTCCCAACTTGGTTCAAGTGACAAGTATGCTAAACTGTCTTCCTTGGTAAACCTTTGAATGAAATATATTTGAAACATGCACGACTAGTAGAAAAGTTGTCAGTGGGATGAAAGCATGATTCCATATTATGGGAGATATGTTGCAAATCAGTTCATAAAAGGAAAAACGATTCTATTCGGCTACAAGATGTGGTGCACATGTGATCCCATTGGATACCTTATCCAGTTCCATCCTTACACCGAAAAGGACAAAGATAGACCTAAGGACATTGGATTGGCGGAGTATGTTGTAACAAAACTGGTTAGTAATCTTCCTCCTGCGCCTTATAAAATTTATGCGGATCGTTTTCTTCACAACCTTTAGTTTGGACAATAAACTATAGAACCGAGGAATCTGGTACACTGGAATGATAAAGGTCCACATAATTGTAAAGTGTGCTCTGATTGATAAAGCAAAAATGGAGAAGGTAGCGAGAGGTACGTACAGTTACTGCATTGACAACAACTCTGGAATGCTAGTTATTGAATGGCATGACAACCGGGCTGTCCATATCATCATTACATGTGATCCGATTGAGCCAGTAGAAGATGTCATGCGGTGGTCACGAAAAAAACAAAAGCAAACAAACAAACGAAAGAAAGAACGAACGAACAAACAAACAAACAAATAAAGTATATATTATTTCCTAGACACTCTTACGCTGGCCTACATGTAGTTGTTCATGTGCAAGGTACTGCACATCCAACTACATGATTTATGTATTTATTTATCTACTGTAATTTCAAATCAAACTTTTAATGTGAACTGTTGTTTGTTAAATTGAAATTGAAATCACTAGATATTATGGAAATTCTTGGTATTAATACAGATTGCTGTTTTCACAACCAGTTTGTATTTCACATTCAACAAAATTATTTTTTTAGTTCCTTCACTTTCAGTCACGTACCATTACACAACTGTGGCGCATCAAGATTACATAGTTAAACAACAGGGACTCAGGGACCTTTGACTAACTTCTTTAATGGTACCCCAAGTGTTTCAAGAGAATTCAAGATTCTGTTTTTCCCATCAACTTGCGCATTTTCCTTTTCCGATATTTTATAAATAAATAGATAATTTAATGAAGTCGTAGGCTTCATTATAATTTATAGATAATTTATCTTATGCTGAATCATTATGAACAAGTACTCCCATATTTTGCTTCATTTGCAATGTTTTCACATGTCTCAAGGGGGAAGATTTCTTATACAGGCATTTATGCTCTTCTGGCAACAAATGATTGCTGATGCATCTATCAAAATATGAAAACATTTGGTTTAGATCAACATGAACAGGGAAGTGGTTTCATTTACGCTTTATATATTTCTAATGAGAAATAATAGTTTACCCTTCTATTGAAATGATTATTAATGTGTCAAGAACAGTGCACTAAACACTGAATAACACACTTGCTCAGGTGATATTATTAGCTAAATAAACACCTGTTGTTATAATCTTTTTATCCGAGAATAAAGGAAAAAATAAAGAGAATTTTCAAACTTTTATTACCTTAATTAACTGATTACTACTACTTACAGTTAACTTAGCTGACTTACATAATTTTAAACAACGTCTAGCTTTTTGGTTATGCCCCATCCTATTCTCAGTTGCCATCTATTGACAACCAAACATAACTTTTTCACATTTGCTCAATTTTTCATTTTCTAAATGGCAGAAATGAAAAATTACTTTAAGAATATAATAGAAGAGTCCTATATGGACCTTGTTGTATATGGAAATTTTCATTGAAAAATTTGGAGTCGCTTTTATGAAAATGGTGTTTAAAAGACTGTAAATGTGAAACTGGAAGCTCTTTTTTTTTCCCCACTGAGAACAATTGAGTTTTCGAAAAAATTTATTGGAAGTTATTTGAAGCACTTCTACTCACATTTGTAATAATGTATACAAATTGCTAGAAATGTGCATGTAAAAGGCATGAGAGAGCTTTCAAAACAGTTACATTTGTGTAATTTTTGAAAATCCAAAAGAATACAGCAAAATTCATTTTAGGTCATTATAAACATTGCAATTAGCTCTATCTGTATGAAAAGTTTGAAGAAAAAATTTTGGAGCTTGTTTTGACAGAAAACTTGAGAATTTTTATATAAAGCATATATACTCATAAATGCAATAACATAAACAAATCGCCAGTAATGTAAATATTAACAATGTGAGTGTCTAGTCAAAAAAATTAAATTTTTGAAATTTTTGTTAAAATAAAAATATAGGACAAAATGGCGTTTATGTGATCTTATAGAGTGCATTTGAATAGATTTAGCATAGAGTGCATTTAGCACTCTATAAGTATTAACTAGTTACTACACTGAATAACGATGTAATGTAATGGCAATGTAATTCTAAAGACTACATCTCTTTTAACATCATGTTAGAAGTCATATTGCTTGAAGAAGATTAAACAAGCAGATAACATTTGACAATGTTTATGAGGCAAGGAAGAATTGAATTGTATTACAAATAGAATTACATAAATGTATGGGTGGCCCCTAAAACATTTAGTAAATTGAAGTAATCAACTTTTAGCATTTTTGAATCAGCAATGTCAGGGTAAATTGTTTGTATCAAATCACGACATGATGTTTCATAACTTAATACTTAACTAGAAGCAAAAGATGGAAAGCAAACTGTGCTGATATGTTGATAATCACATAAATTGTATTGCTTTTGAAGTGAACAAACATATGCCCATCATGATTTGACATTATTTAGTTGAACATTGTAATAGTTTTGATATTTTTCGTATAGATAACACCCCTAACTCCTCTTTTGCTTACATTTTTTGAATGTTCCTATCTTATCTAAATTTTATTACCTAAATTTTGCAAATGTACCATAGAATTTAAAATTTAAGAATTAAATCATGATTCAGCCAAAATATTTAAATCAAATAAAATATAACTTGATTATGCAGTAATTGAGCTCATGAACATTAAGATAGTAACAAATTATTGAATTTTACTTTTAATATTTTACTTTTTAAGTTTAATATTTTATTTCTTTCAGTACAACAATGCATTTTATCATACTCCATCAATATTGTCTTTGGCCACAAAGAGATGAAATAAAACCAGAAAGGATAAAATGTGAAGGACAAAAACTACAAAACCCAACTTCTAAAACTCTTGAATGACATAAAGACGCATAAAATAGTACCACAAGAATGGAAGACTTCAATAGTGAACAACATCTTAAAAGGAGGAAACAGGAAAAGCTGCATAATTATAGGAACAAAACTATGCTGCCAGTGGCAACAAAAATTTTTGCAAACATAACAAGACAACATCTAACAATAATAGGAGAAGAAATAATCATGGAACAACAATGTGGAATCCACAAGGGGAGAAGAACAACAAGCCAGACACTCTAGCTGATAACAGAAAGAAGGAAAGAATAAAATTTATCATCATATTTATTATTCATTAACTGCAATAAAGCGAAGTGAATAGATAGAAACCATGGAGAATTTTGAGGGAAGAAATAGTCCCAAAATATTTCAACAAAAATATACTGAGCTTATACCAGGATCCAATGATAGTAATTAAAAGTGATAAAGGCATTACATCAAAATCAATGTTAAAGTAGAATGGTGCAGAAATGTGGAAAATGGAAGCAAAGGAACCCAGAAGCAAGAAAGTAGCTTAGAAGGACTCACAAGCAAGAAGTTTTTATGCGTACTTTCAGGAATAACGAGAAAATACAAAATTTGAAATGAAAAAATTAGAAAAGAACTAAAAGCATAAAATGAAGCAGAAGAAATATAAGAATACGAGAGGAAATGAAGGAAATATGTTAAGAGAATGGACAAACAATGACTACCAGGAAAGGTTTTATATTATAGACCAGAAGGTAAGAGGGACCGAGGAAGACCTACAAGAAGATGGCATCTGAAGGAATACTTCAACACATGAAGGAATACTTCTTCATTATCCACAAATAGGACATGAAAATCATCCTAAACTGAGGATGTTGATGATGATGATATTAAATATTTTTAACTTCTTGTTTAAAAGTATACAATCGTATGGAACTTTGTCCACAGAATTGCCACTGTACCAATCAAACTCAGATCATCTGATTTACATCAAATTGCTATAATCACTGAGCTACTGCGGTATTCTTTGAGCAATTTCTTAGGCCTCATGTATTGCTTATTATATGTTATTAATTTTCTGTGCAGAATATATTTATGGCATAATTGCCTCTTCAGTAAGGTGGCAGTTAAATTTGAATTAAACAATATAATACTTCAAATAACAATTTTCTTTGAAATACATTTTTTTTTTTTTTTTTTAATTTTTTAATAATTACTTCAACATATCATGCATGGGTAAAACTGTAATTTTAACATCAATTTATATTAATTATTAATAAATGAATAAATAATTAAATAACTAAGTTGTTTATGTGATATTTTGCTCTTGTAATCAAAAAGTATTTCATCAAAAGAAAAATGCTGAAGCTTATCATTTTCACGAAATATTTCACACATTATTGTTACGGAAAATCTTTTTTAACCCAAACAGGTAGATACAAATTTTTACTCCTTTTAAGAGTTGTCAAAAATCTTACACTCATAGAATTTGTGATCAAAAGAATATAAACTTGTGAGATTGTGTAGCAACCCAAAACATTTCCTCGTCATTGTTATGTTACTTAACAACTACACATGTATTTTTTTTTAAGTGCATGGCAGTATTTACAGATCTACAATTGAGATAAATTACATTGAGAAAGAAATCTCTTATTTTAATACTGGAATTGTAGGACATATTCAAAAATAACTTTGAACTTTCGCAAAATTTCAAGAAAATTGAAATTCAGCTATATTTAAAAATATGCATTCTTGTATTTTAGAGAAAAATTTAAAGAACAAATTTGGAGCCATTTTGCATAAAATTTTAAAATGTCACAGTGGCTTGTAAAGTCACTGTAAAAAATGAAAATATCTTAATGATTTCCAAAATGGTACAACCAGATCTTCTATAGACTTCCAATGGATTTCCCAAGTTTCAGCTTAAAAGCTTCTAATCTGACAGTTATGTGTGACATATACTTCCATCCATTGAATGAGACAAACATTCTGATTTTCGGATACAAAATTGCTTGTATCTCCGCGCCATCTGCACTAATCTTAATCATCTTTGGATTAGCACTAATATATCTTAAGCATGATAAATATATGAAGATACAGCTCAAAAAAATCTTAAACCAGATTTTAAGAGCAACAAGTCCAAATAGTTTTCTTCAGGTAATTCCAATACGTTTCCACCGTAAAGCAATTACCAAGGGTGAAAATACAGATTTCACTTGATATTTTATTATGTTATATGAATCTTGAAGTGACAGAACTGTGTTCACAATAATTCTCATACTTGTTAAGTAATTTTTGAGGTCCTCTAAATCACATGGGTCTATGCTATAGCTCAATTTCTTAGCTCAGTTGTAAATTTGCCCTGACAACTACTTTCTTTAATACATGTATCTTTAGACTAATTTTGAAGCAACTTTTATTTCCACTCCATAGCATTACTTTGTATTTCTTCAAGAATATTAATAATTTCTGGCTTCTCATCCTTTCCCTGAATAATTTCCAAGTCTCTTGTTCTTGACTGGTGTCACAGTAGGTAATAAAAAAGTTTTTAATTCGCTAAATGAAAATATTAATTAGTGATGTTATTCAGCTGGTTCTCACATCAGTTTGTGCGATCCTGTTGTTAAAATGATTGTAGTTAGCATAATCGGTTAGTAAAAGTGTTAAAATATGCAGAACCCATTGAAAGTTATCCTGATCATTTTGTAAAAATTATTGCAGCTCTGAATATTTCTGTCTGGGCTAATCTCTCTTGATTTGATCCTCTTGCTGATTGAGTTGCGACTAATTTTGTGAAATCCTGACTATGTCTTGGACACCACCACACCACACGTATCACTTCCTGACACAGTGTCAGGAAAAAGACAAGTACAAAATGTTCACAGAATCAACTAGCTTCATGATCACTTTTGTAACCTTCAGGGAGAATTGTTAAATCAAACTACTATATCTGTAAATATGTAAAAGCATGATGCATTAAAAACTTTTTGAAGAGGCATATTACCTCATTTAATGAGCCATTTACTCAATTGAAATAAAAAAATAAGTTATTGGAAATCATTGGAGAGAACTGATTAAAAAAAAAAGTCACCACTGATATAATAAACTGAAATAAATATGTTCACAAAATCAAAAGTGCAAAGTAAAATTAACAAAGTTTTAATGATATTTTACAGTGTCAAAATAGTCTCTCTAAGATAACGTATGAAATTTAACATAACACATTGTGAATTATTTTATTTAAATATATAAGTACCAAGAACCATATCTGGGTATTATATATTTTCCAATAAAGTTTTTAATATAACTTTGATATACTAGTGTTAACTGTATATTGGATAGGTCATGAAGATAGTGATATAAAAGAAAACAAGAAATTTGTTATAAGGTAATAAAAGTAATGGCATTATTATGTATTGCAAAGAACACATTATTGTTTGTGTAAATGGTTACAATATATTAGGCTGTCTCTTCTACTGAAATTATGGTGTATGAGAATTTGCTTAATTTAACAACTTACTACTATACCGCTTACAGCTTTAACTATATAGCTCCAAATTATATGTGTAAAGAAATTTCTAGTATATCTAGAAAAGTATTTATTGGTAACTAAGCATCACAGAAATCAAATGAATGTAGATGATGTAAACATGCAAATCTTTAATGACAAATTAGGTAACTGTCACAAAATATATTTGAATATGTAACACAATTGCAGATTTCTCAGCTACTTAAAAGACTATGTGAATGTCGTAATGCCTATACTTCAGTTTTTATTACCTGGTGCGTCAAGGCCCATCAGACAGGCCTTGATGTGCCACGTTATAAAAACAAAAGTATAGGTAACATTATTTAAATCCACAATTAGTTCAATTATATATCCTATTACATATTATTCTCCCATAACAGAGTGTTTTGTTGTTTTTTGCCTCTAGTTAAGTTTTCAAAGCAGCCATATAGCACAATTCTCTGAACCTACTTTGAGTTACAAACTTGATGTTAATCATGAAGTGCTAATTAATCTGATTAACAATGAAACATGCAAGTCTGTTGATGATTATGATGATGCTGATATTAGTTCCAATAATTTTTACAAAAACCTTTGTGAATTAATATCTGAAATGTCAATTGGTACTGCTATTAAGATAAATACTTATTCAAGAATAGAAAACTATAGATTACCAATGGTCTGGTAAAAACAATTAGAACAAATGACATTTTAGTATGAATGCTTGGAAATGATCTACAAAAAATTGAACTAAGACATAAAAATTACAGGAATATGCTGATGAATATGATAAGCAAAATGAAAACTAAATATTTTACAGAAAATGTATTAATTATAAAAATGATCTTCAATACTTCTGGAGAGAAATGAATAGTCTCTGACAATGAGGGAAATAAAAAACCTCACATTATTTAAGAAGAAATGAATAAACACAGTTATAGATTTGATTAACTAATATTGATAGGATAACAATACTTTAAAAATAATTATAAAATCAAGTGTAAAAGCTTTGACACACTTGCAATTTGTAGTTATAATATATATTTCCAAAGGAAACAAATTTTCCACTGGAAATACAGCACTTAATAATGCTTCTTTATGATAAAAAGTAACTTATTTTATAGACCAATATCACTTTTTTCAAGTAGGTTTATCCAACTTGTCTGAAAACTAGAACTTTTGAGTAAAAAAATAATTTGAGTTAAAATTCCTACGTTTTCAGAAATATGGTATTGACTTGAATAGTTATAAGAAGCTTTAGATCACAAAATTCAACATCAGAGGTTTCCCCAAAAGTTTTCAAAATGATGTTTGTTTCTGAAACTATGAAATTTTCAAAGTAATTGATAAACTAAAAAATTAATATTCGGCTTGTTAGATGAATTTTTTGGAATTATTTGTTGAAGACTTATGCGTCTGCCATTATACACTTAATATCCCATGTATTTATTGTATTCTTGTGCACCAGATTCTTTCCAGAAATTTTCGAAAGAGCTGAGGTTAGACCCATCTTTAGAAAAAGGCAACGGAAATGACATTCAAAATGATAGGCCAATTTCGCTTTTGTCACTGTTCGGATTGCCAACATTGATTTAGAAGATCAAAATCTATGGAAACAGTCATACTTCCTTTTCTTAAAGATGTTGCTTCATCAATTCATCAAAATGAAGCACCTATTGGAATAGTTTTAGATATTTGAAAAGCATTTGACGTCATTGATCATAACATTTTTCTTTGAAAATTACCTTCTTATGGAATTCGTGAATTTGCCGAGATTGGTTATGTTCTACCATAAACAGCCATCACAGAGAGTAGAACTGAAAAAAGGAACATTTTTTCACGTTACCGAATCATTGCCAATTCCATATGGGGCCCCGTAGGGTTCGATTTCAGGCCCTAATCTCTTTCTACTATTCGTCTAATCGTAAACGATATGCCATTGAAACGAAAGGTGTTTAAATCCTTAAAAATCATAACTCAAATCAAAGAAATTGAAAACTACTCTAATGGTTTTTGTTAGTTCAGGTGTAATATGTGTGTGCGTGCATGCGTGTACCAAATATACCATACTGATCGTATCAAACACGCTAAATAGGATGAGGCATTTCAGGTGAATAAAAGCTCACCAGCATATTCCTCATAATATTAGTAAGCTTCTTCATCTTCTGGGCATAAGAAGCATAGATTCACGTAGAAAGTTTTTTTCTAATATTTTTATTTCGCCGCATCTGGAACTTTATGCTCATTTCCAAGACTTGAAGCGTTGTTGTAGACCTGGGAGGTCATTAGTGTCATTTGTGAATAACGAGTGTATTGTAAATGGTACGACCGACTGGCAGGTCACAATCTAATAACTAGACATCGGATGTTTAGGGAAATGCCTATTTTTTCCTAGCGAACTTATTTAAAGGCTGATAATATATGTGCACGAATCATGACAAATGATGACATATGACAAAATTTTATAATGCTTATTTTTGCTTTTTTTTGGCATAAATGCCTTTTTCTGTTTAAATGCCTTTTTAGGACTTTTTTTGGATGGACTTAAATGCCTTTTGGACTTTTTTGCTTTTTATATATTATTTTTATACACAACGCTGTGTCAGAAAATAGGTCATGGTCCAATGTGACGAATGAATACGAAACCTTCAGTTCACGTCTTTATATTTTAAAGTAAGAGAGAATTCCTAAAAGTATACCAATAGATTTTTCTCCATTTCCCTATTTCCTAAGTACTAGCTGTGATCTGAGAACGTGGTCGATTGACTTTAGGAAGCATAGCATGTAATACGAGGCAGTGAGAATGCTGACTTGTTTCCTCAAGAGAAAGAGAATCTGTCACCAGTGGGCGGCCTATATCTCGACCGTGGACAGCTCATCCTCCACGGCCCTTCTCCCTTCTTGGGCTAGCGAGAATGACTCATATCTGCGAAAAATGAGAGAGAGAACGCTGATTTGACCGACAGAATGCTGACTGATCGCTTCCGAGAAAAAACGATAGAGCGTCTTTCGTTTCGCTTGTGTGGTTATTTGATCGCTCCCGCTGAAGATTCCGTTCAGTAGCAGTTGCACTGTAGCAAGAGTTGGTTGTGTGTACGATAGTTTAGGTATTTTTAAAACTACAATGCCGAAACAGAAGCAAAGTAAAGCTTCACTACTTCGTCAGTGGGTGACGGAATATTCTTGCTACACCACCGATGGTAGCATTATACTATGCCGTATTTGTGATAAAACGGTAAGTTTTGAATTTTAATTTATATTATTTTTCCTTTAAATTTTTCAAAGAAGGAAAATGTTTATCTTTACACGATAAAACTATTCGTTTTACATTTATTGGTATTATCCATGAATTAGTTGCAAGATGTTTATTTCTAGATATCTTCAGAAAAGAAATACCACCTTTCGCAGTATGAAAAGACCAACATTCATCAAGCTAACATCAAAATACAACAGAAGAGCTGTCGACAGACGTTTCTGACTGAATCTTCCACATCGAGCAAACAAAGTCAGTTTTTCTACGACATGTGTCAGGCTTTGGTGAGTGCCAACATCCCATGGAACGCCATTGAAAACCCAGTATTTAAATCTTTCTTGGAATAGTATTGTAAACAGGCGATACCGTCAGAATCAACTCTGCGAAAAAATTATTTGGATTCTGTGTATCAAGCTGCACTAACAGATATTCGTACCGACATAGGTGACCATTGCATTTGGCTCTCGGTTGATGAAACAACGGACCCGTTTGGGCGATACGTTGCTCACTTGATTGTCGGGAAACTGAGCGGGCATGACGCGGGTGCTCTTGTGCTCGAAGTCACTGGAGAAAACAAATCCTAAAACAATTGCTTATTTTGTAAATACAGGGTTAAAACTCTTATATCCCAATGGCATTGAAGATCAGAAGGTACTTATACTTCTCACAGACGCAGCGCCTTATATGATTTGCGCCAGGAAGCTTTTGAAACCCTTCTATCCTAATCTAACCCATTTGACATGTCTTGTTCATGGTCTGCACCGTGTCGCAGAAGAGGTTAGGAAAATGTTTCCTTCAGTAAATAAACTGATTTCGTCAGTCAAAAAGATTTTCTTAAAATCTCCCACAAGAATTATTTCTTTTCGACAGAAGTTGCCAGAAACACCTCTGCCGCCCGAACCTATAGTAACTCGATGGGAAACTTTGTTGAGGGCAGTGGAATATTACAGTAAATATTTTGAACAAATTGCAGAAGCTGTGAACGAACTCTCTGATGATGATACACAGTCTATACAAGACGCCAAATTTGTGCTCGAGAATAGAGATCTTAAAGGTAATCTTGCATATATAAGTTCAAACTTTGTATTCCTTGCGGATGTAATTGAAAAACAAGAAACTAGAGATTTGACTTTATGTAATTCCATGTCAGTATTTGTGTCAGCAGTAGAGCAGTTAAAAAAAGTTCCAAGTGATCAAGGAAAACGAATAAGCGAAAAAGTTAAAAATGTTTTGAAAAAAAAATCCTGGATATGCCAACATAAAGTCAGTAAGCGAAATTTTAAGTGGAAATAAATGTAAACTACCAGAAGGTTTCAGTGTTGCTAATGTTTCAGTTCTAAAATATATGCCAGTCACATCAGTAGATGTTGAGAGATCCTTCTCTGCATTTAAACTGCTTTTATCTCCCAAATGTCACAAATTTGAAATTGAGAACCTTGAAAAATTACTAGTGATATATTGTAATGCAAACTATTGTAAGAAAATGTAAAAGAGTTGTAAATATGTAAATCTTGTTTTATATGAAAATGAATGTACTTGTTTTGTGTATTTAAGTTTACAGAATAATATAGAAAAAATATAAACAATTATTCATTTTATTGTGTAACATATGATAGTGCTTTTTTCTCCTTATTTTTGACATTTTCAGTGCCTTTTTAGGCGCCTAAAAGACGTTTTTTTTAGTGCCTAAACATCCGATGTCTACTATTTAATAACAGTCCTGCAGCTTCAAGCAAATTTTTGGACCTGGCATGTCACTAGCGCTTCCAAGCGGCCAGTAAGCTGGTATATTTGTTTCTGTTCCTGGTTTAACGAAAGCTTATGTGCAGAATATTTCGAGATAAGACAGTTAATGCTCAATTTGAAGATAAATATTTAAATATAATTCGAAGAAAATATTAAAAATATTCCGAAGGAAATATTTAATTGTGAGAAATTTAGGGAGCTCATTGTTAACATTAGTTATTATACATTAGGTTCATAAGTATTTTTCGGCAGACGAACGGTTTTGGAGCTAGAACACGTTTAATTGTAGCAAAAAAATCACTCGGCCAAAAAAGTTTTTTGTTTATTTATTTAAGGACGCAACTGCTATGGTCAAAGTGTTTTATTACCGTGTATGACTCAAAATACTCCCACTTTTAAATAAAAGTTTTTTTCCTAACGGACTATTTTCATCAGACGAACAATTTGGTGCTAGAAAACGTTCGTCCAATAAAACTTATCTCTAATTAATCCGAAATTTTTCGAGATTAAGAAAACAACAAGAATTTTTGGCAGATTGAGGTTTTTCCCCTCAGTTTAGCGTACTCTACCAAGCGGTAGAGTATATACCGTTCGTTATAGTTTATTTTTGTGACTGTTACATATGACAGTTTCAAATATAATCCCTCATTTCTTGTTAATTTGTACATCGCAGTAACTGTTTCCATCTGTAGAAATTCAAAATTCCCATAGTTTCCACATTCTGGTGTATATAGATAAGCATCCCTTTTGAAACAAGAAGTGTCAAACTCGCTCTGGCGACCTTGGGAGAAATTTCACATAATATTAAATGTTCTTTTCACATTTTGATGTATTTAAGCTATCGTGAATAAATGTAAATGGCAAAAGCTGAATAACATATGGAATAGGTTTTCACTATAATGGAATTACGTCGTCAAATTCGTGCTCTAGCTTTTTAAAAGCCAGTTAGTTCTAATATGGCGAGGGCGCCCGCGAGTATATTACTCTATGGAGGGCGCTGTCAGCTTACTCACCTCTTGGAGCGCTAGTGATGCAGCATCTGTCAGTAGGGCCCATTTTCAGCACAGGGAAAAAGTATAGAGCTGCGGGACTGTGTTATTAGTAAAAATATGTAATTAACTTCCTGTAATTTAAATTAATTACTAGACAGACTTTGCTTGATACTTTGTGTAAGTCTATAAGCAATAAAATATTATTATTATTATTATTATTATTATTATTATTATTATTATTATTATTATTATTATTATTATTATTATTATTATTATTATTATTAGACTGTGGGCAGGTTACGGTTTTATAGACAACCTAAGGCCTAAAATCGGGTCCGGTTGCCGAGCCGCGCGCAATACAGAGCTGTTTCAATTGACACCCCCCAGTTCCATCAATTTACGAATTTTCAATTTTTCACGTTTGTATCCGAATTTTTTTTTTTCTTCGGTATTAAAACTTACAAACTAGCTGAACGTGACATGGCTTTAAATGGCAATTTTCATTGAAAAATTGGGAGGCTTTTATAAGAAAATTGCGTTTTTTTAAGCATTTTAAGCATTAACGTAAATGCGAAACTTGAAGCTCTTTTTCACAGAGAATTTGAGAGTTTTCAAACAACTTCGTTAGAAGTCATTTGAACCACTCTAACTCGCAAATACAATAGTGTTTAGAAATCTCTGGAAATGTGCATATTAATAGCGTCGTAGATATTTAAAAGAAAAATACATTTGTGTATTTTTTCAAAAAACAACAGAATACAGTAAAATTAAATTTATGTTATTCTGAACAGTGCAATTCGCAATATCCTTATGAAAAGTTTAAAGAAAAAATTTGAAGCTGTTTTTGAGAAAATGCCGTTTGAGCAATTGTAAAACTGCGGAATTTCGAGCTCGTTTTCACAGAAAAATTTTTGCGTTTTCGGATCGGGAGTGGTAGCTCAGTGCATCAACTGATGTCACTGCAGCGCCTCTAACCGGGAGGTCGTAAGTTCGAATCCTGACGGCGGCAGGATTTTCGACACTAGCTTTTCAGCTAGGTCGAATTCATTCGCTGTCGGGAGGAGAATTCTAGCGGCCGGCTGCTCTGATCGTTAGTTTTCCGTGATTTCTCCGATCCACACCAGCCGAATGCCGGAGCAGTACCCTAACAAACGGGCCACGGACCGCGCGCGATCTGTCCTTCCTCTTCCTTCTCCTATCCTTTCCCCTTTCATACACACATTAACATGCACTACACTACCACACATTCCGGGAGGCCGGTCGGGAGCTTAGAGCTTGTCCCGGCTGGGGCGGTGTCCCGCTGGTGGGTAAGTCCTAGTTAGGAGGAAACCCCACTAGCTGGCGGTAGGTCGGCGCCGGATCTCGCAATTGATCACTGCCATCCAGCGGGGGAAAATCACCGCCATCTCCCGAGAAACATGCACTACACTAACGGGGCTAATGACCAAAGCAGTTGACGCGCCCGGAAACACGAAAAAATCAATCAATTTTGCGTTTTCGAGAAACTTAAGCCCAAGACAATTTAAAGCACATGTAGGAATATAGATAGTGCTAAATGTACGCTATGAGATGACATAAACGCCATATTGTAATTTTTTTGACTTGTCTCTCACGTCGTTAATATTTACACTAGCGGCAATTTGTACACATTATTGTATTTATGAGTATATCTGCATTAAATAGTGTCATATAAAGTTTCTCGGAAACAACAGTTTTTTGTGAAAATGAGCTCAATATTCGGCATTTTCTGAAACGCTCAAACGACACTTTTTCAAAAATGGCTTCATTTTTTTTTTTCAACGGAACTGCTAATTACACTGTTTAAATTGACAAAGTTTTTTCGAAAACTCAAAACTTTTTTTGTCAAAAAGCGCTTCAAATTTCGCATTTACAGTATCGCTTAAACTTTTTACTCTTCTCTAATATTCTCAAAGTAATATTTCGGTGCTTTTATTAGGAAACCGAAAAATTGAGAAAAAGGAAAAAATATGTACTCTGGGCGGCGATAGATGGCAGCTGGCGAAGGGTTGTGGCAAGACTATAGCCATTCTGTTCCACCACTAGTTTTAACTCAGTTTTCAGCATGTACTAAATTAAAATATTTTAATATTACGTAACTATTTCCAAAGAAGCGAGAAAGTATGTGTAATTCCAGCACATCTAATTTGTTGTTTTTTTTTACGTCCGTTCGTCTGTCTATCCATCTGTGAACAGCGCTTGCGCCTAAACTATTCGTTGGATTGTATGCAAAATGAATATTCCCAGAGTGATCTGCCGGGTCTCGAAGCTCTGAGATTTTGAAAAATAGTTTTTAACTTTTGGTACTTTACATAAAGTCCCTGAGACATTTTCCAAATTCTCTCAAAAATGGCTTCAATTTTTACTTTTTTATCCTTACGAAGGTACTTCGTAAGAACAGAAAGTTATATAATCGTGCGTTGGAAAACGGAAAATTTTCGGCAGAAAAACTCTTCTTCGCGAGCTCTGGTAACGAAAAGGTGGATAAATCTAGATGCTAAATATAGAAAAAATTCTTTAACAGGTGGTGTAGACAGAATCCATGATTTATGGGTTCTTGATACCGAAAAAACGATTGACGGCAAAATGACCGCCTGTTCATCCGTCCGTCTGTGGTCAACGCTAGCGCCTAAATCGTTCAGCCGATTTTCTTCAAAATAATTTTTATTAATCATTTTGAAAAATAAAAATGTCAATTGATATTATCCAATCGATTTAAATGAACTCGAGACATCAAAACATTTTCAAAATTTTCTCAAAAATGACACCTAATGTTTTGATTAAACTTTGTCATCGGATAGCGTAAAGAACAGTTACGAGAATGTTGCAGATCTCATGATCGTTGAAATCCCAGATTTTTTTAAAATTGCAAAAGTGCAATTTTTTGTGGTGGGGGTCTTTCTACAAATATAATATTGAAGATAGAGATTTTTTTCTTAATAAAATCTGTTTCTTAAAGACAGATCTTCAAATAAGTTCACATTAAAGTTTCAAAAATATGAGTAGTTTTCCTGTAATTTTGCGCGAAATATAGGCAAGTTAAAAAAAATTAACAATTTTCTTCTCAAAAATCGCTCCAAACTTTTCAACGAAATAATACTTGAAAATTTCCATAGAACGAGGTTTTACTCTTCTATATTTTTAAAGTCATATTTTATTTCTACTATGAAATGACCAAAAAATTGAGAAAATGTGAAAAAATTAACTTTGGACGGCGATACGGCAGCTAGTGGGACAAAACTGATAAGCTTGCCCAGATCAAAGAAATTAGAAAACTAACTAGTAGGTACGATAATGTCTATGCCATTCTGTAACACCACTAGTTATTTTCTCGTATACGCGCGTATACGGAATAAATTAAGTAGAATAGAGAAAGTTATACAAAGCTATGGCAAATCGATTTCAAGATTTCAACGGAAATACACAATTTGAGTCCCCTGATGCCGAAAAGGTGTTTTTTTCAAACGTCCGTCCGTCTGTCTGTCCGTCTACGAATAACACTAGTGCCTAAACTACTCGTAGGATTTTTCCAAAATAAACATTCCCTGGTCGATCTTGCACGACTCGAAGCTCTGCGGTTTTGACAATCTTTCTTTAAATTCAGGCAATAGCGCACTCTACACAGTGGGCTGTGCCAGGACACATCCTGTCCAGGCCAAGGCAGGCCAGTCCTGGCGACTGGCGCCCCATACTACCGTCCCTCGGCTGCCAGGGGTGGTATGTCCCATACAGAAACGTGAATATTACGTTTCTCCAAGCCCATTCTCTTTGAACACAGACCCTTTCAAAACCAGACGGAAGCTGAAATGGTTAGGGGGCAAAGCACGAAATCTACTACAAGGGGCAAAGCTAACACTGACACTAGCGCTGTGTCGAAGTGGAGAATTGAGAACGCATGTCACTTGCTCTTCAGATCTTCAGGTGAACAAAACTGCGCTCTAGTGGCAACAGACAGAAGTTTGAAGACCGAGAAACCGGCCTCGTCGGCCGCTCCCGATGGATGTGGGTCAGAAGGTTTAGCGTTTGCAGCGCTATCGGCAGAGCGAAAGCCGCCTGCAGAGCAGAGCTGCGTGGTGGTCAGGTGGTGGTTGAGGAGAGGGGACGCGTCAGACTCCACTGCCGCGGGGCTATTTTTATGAAGCGACAAAGCAGGGAGTGAAGCGTTCCACTTTCTCCTGACTCAGGACGAGCTAGAGTGCATGGCGAGAGGCCAACAACAGGAATGATTCGTTCGATATACTTCTCGATCTGCATTGTCGTAGATCCTTAGAATTTATTTACTATCCTTGCGAAGTAGATTGGGGGGATCTTTATTCGCTTATCTAACAAAATCAAAACTTTCACGTATTTCCGGTTTGCCTCTGAAGCAGCTAAAGATATCTACGAGTAGCCCTCGCCGAGGAATGCGTTGCCACAGCCACCCCCGCCGGCGCTATGCCAGCTTCAGTCGAGAACGCCCGCCAAACTCGGCCATGGAAACCGACCCTCTCTTTAGCTACAAACGACTGATCGTTTTGATCACACACAGGCTCGGGTAAAGGACCACAAATCTTGCACGACACGGGTTGTTGACGTCACTTCAGTCCTGAAGGTTTGGGGAGGTTACGTGCTGGTCAATTCGTCAATAATTTCAGTGTATTATCCGCATGATTATTTAACATTGCATATTATTTACAATTTTAAATGGTGAATAGAAGTTATTTATTCGTACTATTTTTAATGGAAGTATTTAAATGTTCAAAATAGAATGTACCACATTGCATTTTAAAAATAGCTCACATCCAAATTAAATGCCTTGCTTCTTAAATAATATGCTTCGAAATAAATATACGTCAAATGAAAAAAATGTGAATCTTTTGATTCATTGATTGTGGTGAGAGCAATGTATTTTTCTAAGTGTAACGAAAGGAATTCCCCTTCGTAGTTGTGCATTCCCCGCAATATTCTCGGAAGATGGCGTTTCAACTGCGAAGTATGACAGAGGGGAAATTTCACTTAGTCAAATGCATAACCAGTACTAACAGGGTGCGACAAACAATTTTACAGATGTATTAACTTTTGTTACACTTATATGCAAAATTAAGATTTTTAAATTGCTTGTATAATGTTATGAAAATAAATATTGTTCTGCTTTGGAAATGAAACACTCATTTGACTAAGCCTAGACTCGCTGGCCGATGTACGTAATAGCCCGACTTGGATGTGTGAGCGACGGGATGAAGTGAAAACGCGAAGACATTGGGTAAATGTTTTGTTTACCCATTGCAAACATACACGGTGTAATTGTGGGTGTGCATGTATATGTGTACATGGTTAGTGAATGGCTACTTCGCCCAAAGTGTCGTTGAAATAGGCCGAGGACAGTAACACAGAATCTGCTTGAAGTTCAAGATGGCTGAAATTTGAAGGACCCTTTGTTCCGGATGTCACTATGAAAGTGGAGTCCTTCGCGACGGAACAGGAGAGTGAGAGGTAACGGAGTGTGGAATAGTTCATTTTATGTGGATTTTGAATATCAGTGATGTGTCATTTACTGGTGAGAAGTGTGGTACCCTTTTCGGATCCGACATCTTGAAACCTACTTTATACTAGCAGACCGTCAATCCTCGTTTTACATAACATTGATCCATATTGTGTCAAAGAGATGCCGTGCAAGTTAAATAGAAAACCCTGTTCTCATTTACGTAATTCGAAGTATTGTCATATTTAACATTACATGAATTGTTTTTGGTCATGGGAACTGACAGTTGTCTTGTGTCAGTGGGTGGTGTTAAAACTGCAGTGAAAATGTGGAATGGTTGAGGTTATTCTATATATTGTATTTTAATTTGCAGCGACTGCATGACATGTTCATCCAATCCCAACACACCAGTAATAGTAGTAGTGGGGTGGCGTTGCAACAAGGTCACAAGAAACGTAAGGTGGAACATCAGCAACAACAAATTGAATACACTGGTGGTGGAGGTGACAGTCTCTACTCTCTAAATGCAAGCAACGTGATCAACAGTGTCAGCCAGTCTGTTGTGCAACGACATCATCGCACTCAAAATACAAACAATGTCCAGCACAAGAGCCCAAGTGGGGGCATGCCTCAGCAGTTTATTCGCGCATCCACCATAAAACTTTTTGATACATATCAGCGTTGCGGTCAGAAGGTGAGTTCTTGCATGAATTAATGCATGAAAGCATGTTAATTATGGTATGTACGCATGAGAGCTAAAAGTAAAATTTCAGTGTCATTGTATTAGCGTAACAACGATTTCTAAATAGACTTCTTATCATTCAGATTCATACCTTTGCCAGTTCATTTATGTTTAGCAAAAGCTTTTCTAAAGTAAAACTTTTATATTGTCAGAAGGTAATTTATTATTGAAGAAAAATTGTTTGTTTCTTTTACATAACATGTTTCCAAATTTTCTGAAAATTCAGATAATTTAATTAATTCATTAAATAAACCTGCAACCTGCTTCAGTATTATAAATTTAGCTTGCATTTGTTTTAATCTTGTAAATGATCTTATTTGTAATATATATCAATTAAGTCCTGTGCAAATGATTAATAAATAACCAATTACATTTATCAGCATTGCAATCAAATAATTCATTTGAATGAATTTACTTTTGACAAATGTGACATTGCATTAATGTTACAATTTTGTACATTTTTTATTCTCGCCCAAGAAATTTCTATGGGCAATATATTTTATCAGTTGTGCTAACAAATTGTTTCAGAGAATGGTGTAAGTATATGCCCAGAAATCATTATGCATGCTTGATTGTTGATACAAATATGGTTTTATTGTAAGGAATCACACTTTGCTTGTGGCATTATTTATCCCAATTGCGTAACTTCTTCTCTAATTTGATTTGTACTATATTGTCCAGGCATCATATTCTGTCACTGAACTCCAGCAAAGCCAGTGTAGCTTTGTAGCCATCTAATACTTTGCCATTCAATGTTGCCTGGACTTCTGTAGCACTACTTGATCTGCATGTGTTTCCAGCAGTCATGAACATATCAAAGGGTGTGGCAAACTGTATTGAACATGATTATGAAATATTCTAAACTGCAGCAGGTTCCAGGTCAGTCACTCAAAAGAGCATGTTTGTGTGAGTGTGTGTAATTTGTGTCAATGATTGTTTCAAACCCGTTTTGAAAACTTGCAGGAATTTCCAATGAAAAATTGAGCAATATGTTCCTATATTTACCAAAGTTGCATTCTAAAAATAATTATTTATTATCACAGAATAAGGTGAAGAAATTTTTCATGGTAGTTTTGTGAAAAGAAATAGCATTAATACTTCCCAATGCTGATGTGTGACTAGTACACAGCCCTGTGTTCATGAATTGGTTTTAAAGAACGGGTGTTGGAGAAACTAAATAATAGTGCATGTTTTTGTCTTTTTGTAGTGAATTGTATTGTGCCTACTGAAGCATTCAATTCCTGTAACAAAAATATGTTGATATGAAATCCTTTTTTTGTGTGTTTCCAGTACATTTAACATTGTATATGAACTGGCTGTATTTGTTTCTGAACGTTAAGATCAGAATTTTGAATTTGGCAAATCTGTTGTAACCTTGTGTGACACTTTATTATTCAAATAAATAAAGGGTCATAAAGACATTTGTTTAGAAATTCAAATCTGTAATGAATGATAAATGTGTACAATTTATTGGACGGGACAATCAATTAAAATTTATCAAGAATTTCACAATTTCTGTGTTGTATAATTGTTCACAAACTATTACTGTTTTTGGGAGGTTGTCAATTTTCTTAAGCTTGTTTTTTTCCTTTGTAATTTTTGAATTAATTTTATGTACATTTGTATTATCCTGCTCTTGCACTGGAAACAGAGGGAAACAAATCTTGTTTGTACAAACAAAAATTATTCTCTTTCTATAGAGGCATCTGAATTTTGAAAAACGTTTTGCTCTTTCATCAACTTATCTTTACTGACCGGTTTACCCTGTACAGAATCACGTTGGCAAGCAGTATTGCTCTATCTGATAAGAATTTCAGTTGATGCTTTCATTCTAAATTTGAAGTTCAAATACAAAACAGTTTTCTGACATGATGCAATTGTCTTCCCCTGTTTTAGTTTCACAATTACCCAATACGTTCTTCAATAACACTATCAATTCTCAGAATTTTTCTTGTGTTTGAATGATTTTTATACTCTTTTTCATACATGAAGCTTAAAAAGGACTAAGGACCTCTTAACATACACAATGTTTTGTTTTCAAGTGTGTATGGAAGGCTGGTGAAGAGAGAGGAGTATTCTCATCATGACATTTGTACATATAATATATAAAATATTTTTTGAAATAAAAGTGTCAACTGTTAGGATGTTTAGTATAATGTTCACTTCTTCATTTTCCAGTTGCATATGTTCTGAAAGACTTACAGTCCTGTTTTGAGAGCAACTCTTGCATATCACAGTTAACTTAGGTTTTGGTCAGGAGTTTCTGTAGAATGATAAACCATTCACCATTAATCATTCAAATCCACCTCTAATCAGTATGAAGTAGAGAAAATTAAACAGTTTGCCTTCAAATAATAATTGGGGAGTTGAATGAAAGAGGGGCGTAAACTGGGCCATGATGCTAGGAGAAACTGTTCTTGAAATTTCATGATGTATCCAATGCATTGCTGTATTTCTAAGTCTATCCTAAACATGTGCCTCTTTTAATAAATCAAAATTTGCCTCCAGACCGACAGCGTAAGTGTAAATAGGGAAAATTAATTATAAGTTTTAAGGAATTATATTTAATTATAAGGTTTTTACATCATTATTTTTGCATTAAGGATAAATCAAATTTGTGACACTTTTCTAATGAGATTAACCAAATAAGTTTTTCATGTCAGATTACCTACCCCTGAAGAAAATATGGAAAAATAACTTATGAAAACTTGAAACAAATTTTTCTCAAAATTGTTTCTGTGATTCAGCCGTTTTTCCATCCAACTCCTCATTTGTTTCTTGTAGAACGTGCAGGCTCAGAAAAATCAACAACAAAAAAAAAAAGTGAAATGTTATTGTGAAATCACCATAATTTTACCCTCTTCTGCTAGTTTCTGGAATTAGTGAATCGTGATCACTAAAAATATCCCTTTGCTTCCATCAATAAATTATCATTGTAAAAAATCTGATTTTTGAAGTAAGGTTTTAATGGTGGTGGTGATGTCTGCTTTGTATAGGCTTCCATTTTCAGAGGAAAGAAATGGAACTACATGGACAAGTTGTTTAAATACTGCAGTGACTTAGTCGGAGAATGTTCAAAGATTCATGTCACTTGATCTTAATAAATTTAACTAGTTTTTGTATAATGTGACTTCAAAGCTGAAAGTGGGTCATACTTTTCCTATTTAGTTTGTATTTTTGGGAATTTTGAAACCCTTGTGGTTTTCAAAAAATTAGATTTTTAAGGTAATGTTGTTATTTTCATTTTAATTTTTTAAAATTGAAAATACAAATAAGAATTTCTGTATGTATTCTTTCAACCTTATGACCTATTATAAATAGTTCTTGTAATTATCAAATTCAATTTTATTTAAACTACTGCCTAAATTATTTGATTGGAGGAAACCATTTGTCATTTATTTTCATATTGACAGGTTTCTGTATTATAGATTTCTCTGTGAACATGGAATAAATGTATGATGCATTTAAGTTGCTGTGAATTGGAAAATCAGTTTCACCATAAATAAAAGAAATAGTGAAACATTATCAAATTTGATTTTAAGTCATTATTTTAATAATGAAGTGAAATTAATATTATAATAAAAATAAAAAGGGCTAACTAAAATGTTGATGGGAACTAGTGGTGATACAACAGCACATATTTTTGTAACGTCTTTGCAATATTATGCAACTTTGCAACTACATGAACTTGTGTTTCCTACCAGCAAAAATCTCCAAGTCAAAGTTTGATCTCAGGTCCTTTGAGTTAACACACTTATAAATTACACCTACACCTTCAGCCAGACTGCTAAAACCAACCTTCACGACCCTTATAAAACCAGTAGTTTCATGCATTAGTTCTAACATTTTCAATTTTTAAAAAATTAGTGAATTCAATGAAAATGTGACCCGTGTCATATTTTAAGCATCCTTTACTCTGAGGAAAAAACTTAAAGAATAATTTGGAACCAGTTTTTGAGAATTTTTTTGCAAATAAATTTTATTAACTTCATGCAGAAATTACTTGAAAACTCCTTGTTAAAAAAAAAAGTTGCTGACTTTATTTAAAGGTCTAATTTTTTTAATAGATTTTATTAAACAAAGAAAGCTCTATCAATATTGTACTTCTACAGTGTTAATTTTTGCAATTATCCAAAATGCAAAGGGATTGCTGAAAATGAGTCTGGCTCAAATTATTTTACTGTTCTTTGCCACATACAAGGTAAAAATTGAAGAAAAAATGTGGAGCTGCTTTTGAGAAAATAATTGTTTAAAAATTGCTTATGTTTTATGCAAAATTGCATGAAAACTCATATTTTTGCAATATTTTACTTGCTCTTTTTTCATGATCAGCCTCTGAACATCAGATTTCATTAAGGAAAAAAGCTTGATCTTCAGTGTTGTAGTTGAAGAAAGATCCCATAAAAAGTTTGAATTTTCAAAAAATCAGGGATTTTATCAGAAATGGGACTCGCCAGGTTTTAGGAGTTCTTATGCCTATCTAAGGACAACATTTAATAAGAAAATTTGGAGCCATTTTTGAGGGGGGGGGGAAATTAAAATGTTAAGGCTTCATGTAAAGTATCTCCAAAAAATCAAAATATTAAAATTCATTGCCTTTAGTAGTGTTAAAAGACTTTGTTCTTACTATGAAAAAGTAAGAAAGTGTAAAAGGGACCAAATTCTAATGTTCAAAACTTCTATAATTTTTATCCAAAATGGGAGAAATTTGTTTCTGAAACATGGGAAGTATTCTCTATGTAGGTTTATGAAATGGTGCAAAATGATTTCATGCCCTCTGTCACTTCCAAACTGTGACAAAACAAAGTACTGTTTTTAATTTAAACAACCATCAGTTTCAATGCTTACTTTGAACTTTATTTCAATAAACCTGTTAATGGGTTATAAATATAGGTGATTTATTAAAAGCGGAAAAGCAAATAATCAAAAGTAGGTGACTGTTTCAAATGTTATTTTTAAATATTTTGTGTATTTTATGTTTTTATTTGTTATTTGCCCTTAAATTTCATTCTACTCCACTTGTGTCTAGTTAATAGAAGTGGTCGAAATATATGATAACATATAAGAAAGTTTTGTCACAGGCTGTCAGAGAGAGTTGAGAAGACAAAACTTGGAACATCACTTACAGAATGAAATGTAATAATATTTCATAATTACATTATTATATTTGAGCATTGATTTACTTTCTCATATATTTAGTATAGAGAAAGTTGTGTAATGCTGCAATAAATAAATTCTACAATTTTCCTGGAAATAAGTTTTTGGGGTTCGTGATACTAAAATGTGTTTCCTTTTTCAATAATGTTATCTCTTTTCCATTCATCTGTAAACAACACAAAGTTTCTACTGTACTCTAGATACTTTCCAAAATAGATATTTCGAAAATTATCTGGCTAAACTCGAGACCCTTCAAATTTGAAATCGGTTGTTTAATTTTTGGGGGCTTCACAGGAAGCGTTTAGAACACTTTCAACAATATTTTGAAAATGGCTCCGAATTAAAAAAAAAAATCCTTGCATAAATGTAGTAAAGTGCTGTTAATAATATTGTGTAAGTAAGACTGTCTTTAAAACTTCTAGAATTTAGAAAATTGCCAAAGTTCTACCTTTTGTAGAAACTTCTGCATCTTCATTGTTGTGTTTCTTTCTTTACCCTTTGCACTTGATTTTTCATGTCCTGCAACCCTGTCAACTGTTTACTTATATCCCACTGACATGCTACCATGGCTCTCACAATTCATTCACAGTTTTCAAGTTTTGAATCATGAAAGAAAGGTGTTTTTATTAAGAAACAGTGAAACCAAAGTGTGGTTCACCACTGTTCTAACCAGTTATTAGTCTAATAAACATTTTTACAAATCAAAATGATGTAACAATAAACAGGGTGCGATTTTGCATTGTTTGCACTAGATGTTCAATTTTGGATGCCTCCTTTTGTTCTCAACAAAATTTCCAGAAAATGGTTTGGAAATTGAACTCGAGTTCGTGTTTGTCTAGTCATGCTGTAGCGCATTGAGCTATTGAAAGAGATTCACAAGATGTCCATTTAGTTCATATTAGGATAGGATTAATTGATTAGTAGCCTAAAAAAGCTATAAATGTTAAATTTAACAATGATGTGATAGACTTCTATGAATCTTTTCTTTTGTAATTGTGCACAACCTGGAAGTTTCAATGAATTCATAGCTCAGAAAAGAAAGAAAACATTGTCAAGTTGGACTTGACATGAGAGCAGAAGACGAATTTTGCTTTGTCAGAGGCAAGCTCCACTCCTCGTGGGAGCACAAAGGGTTAATGCAATCTGTCTCTTTTATCACTTTACAACCTTTCAAGTATAGGTTGTTATTGTTGTAATTTAGAGTCCAATAATGATAGATTTTCAAAAGTACTATTTTTTCTCAAAAGCAGATCCAACTTTTTTTCTTGTAGCTTTTTGTGATGATAGAGCACAATATGGCTGAAGTTCGATTTTCATTTAGCTATTGAATTTTTATTTGCTTTTATTCTTTGAATAATTTTCCATACTTTGTTTGGTAGTGAGTTTTTCAAGAGATTACTAACTATTAGAGGGATACAAATTGGAGTACTGTAACGCAACATAACCATTATGAGTAATCAAGAAAATATGTTTGTTTTTATTATTTTGTCATACTTTACATGTATTTATACTGTAATAATCACTTGCAGCACTGGACTTGAAACTGAAGTTTTGAAGCATTTATGTCGTTTGGACATAAATGAATATGATGATGCTGTTAAAATTGTATTATTTAACATTTTCCATTGCAGAAATCTGTGGGTGAATGTAAAAACCGTACATTTTTTGTCAATTCCGAGTTTTTCTGACATAAAAACGCCAAATTTGTAGGCTAAAATGTTAAGATTTTTTGGGATTTCATATGCAGTGTATATTAATGATACGGTAATCATTACAGAATCATATCTACAAATGATGAAAACCTCTCTCTCTCTCTCTCTCTTTTTTTCTAAGGGTACACAGCAATTTTTATAAATTTTGGTACCTGCACCAAAGTCATTTAAATGCAAAAACTTGACTTTTTATAAATCATGTTTAAACTTTATTTTCACCAGTCTTATGATTTCTCATTTTTATTTCTAAAACCAACATAATGTTGATGCTTTTGGTCTCTTATCTTTGCTGGGCTAGGTGTTACACTTTGCATGCTTTCATAATATTGGTTAAGCTGATGTAGAATGTGTGAATATAATTTTTGCAAATCTTTCACTTACCTTCTTTCTTGACAGAGAGGAGGATTTCCTTTAGAAAGTTCCTTTTTTCTCTCTTGGACAAGTTCACTTTTTGCCAATTGGCCTCATCAGTGTATTAGTAAGCAAAGAAACTACTCTGGTTTGTCTTGTAGCCATTTTCACTGCTTTTTTAATTTCCACCGTCTACTTAAACGAATGTTTTGTGGTAGAGTAAGGATGAAGCAATAGGAAGAAGAATATCTCTCTTCAGTTTTGTTGCATTAAACAATTTATTTTCGCTGCTCTTATAACATCAACCTTTTACTCTCAAGAGAAACTGGTGGTGAGGACCTCTTTGTTTTATTCACAATAATCCCAAAATCTCTGTACCGACATAGAAAGGAGAGGGGATTTCTTCCCTACTTCAACAAAAGCCCACAGATCCACCAAATGGTGCCACAATGCTATAATATTCTCATTTAGACAAGACATTTTTCTAGTCTGCCGTTTGCATCATGTACTTGGAGGTTGCAAGTCCACAGTTACCTACCATAGAAAACAATCAAATTTCCATTACTTATGGCACTTATTATAATATAAAAAATAGCAACAATATGCTTTTCACTGTACTTGTCAAATCTTTGACATTGGAGAGTGGAAAAAGGGAATCACTAGGAAACATAAGAAAAAAGAAATTCATAACTTTAACACATCGCTGCACCTGCCTCTACAAATTACTTCTTTGCACCTTTCTGGGCCATTATCACAGTTGTACACAATTCCCTGCGATAACATTAAATTAGCCGAGAGATGGAAAATACTTACCAGGTTTTTACACTCTCTAGGTAGTGTACTGTGCCTGACTCTATGATGTCACCACCTACTAAGACATTTGGAAATTACTTGGAGCTCTGGTTTTTTGCAGGATGTTAGAGAGACAGTTGGTGAAAATTCATAAGATTCTTTCATACAACCACAGAATTAGTGAGAAGTTTTTGAAATTTCTTTACTCTTCCGAGCAACTCAACCCTTGGTACTTTTCTGTTTCAAAGGCCTTCCACATAATTTGTTATCATATTTCTTTCTTTTTATGACTTGTTTGTGAAATACTTTCAAATATATTCATTGGAGATGACTGAAAGTTAGTCCTTTAGGAAAATACTCAGAAAAACAAAACAATAATTGCTGTGCCATTTCTGGGCAGTACCATGCCTTTGAAAATCATCTAAAATGGTTTGTCTTAAGAGTCACAAACAATATTACACGCATTGATATTTCCTGATTGTTCAATTGTTGAATAAGTAAATGAATTTAGAATTAATGACACCCAAAACTGTAAGTTCTGAAATCTTGACAATAATTGTTAATTAATGAGATTCTCTGGGATTCTTGTAGATGCTTAAATATGTACATACTGTATGAGAAGATAGTGTTGTGATGCTGAAAAAATTTATCTCTCTGTTAGAGAGAAAGTTTGTTGATACATATTAACTTCTCCCTTCCTTGCATTTTGAATATCATGATAACAATACAGTGGAATCTCAATATCTCAAATTCAATGAGAAAAAGCTTCAAAGTTATCAAATTAAATTGAATGTCCCTTGTAGAGCGACTCGAATCCATCTCAAGTGGCGATTATTTTGCATTAAGGGAATAGTCAAACCATCTTTGGGTTATTTGTTTTTCACTTTAAAATGGAATTTGGCTGGTTTTGGCATGGCTTTTGGATGGTTCACATTCGATAAGAAATGTATTTAATATCACTTTGTCCGATATTCCCACTTTGTTCCTTGTAATTCTGCTTCTTGTTACCGTTTTCAAAAATTTAAACATAATGATGGTCAATTTGTAGAATTCCAAATAATATATATAGGTTAAGATGGAATGTAGAAAATCCAAGTTTGAATTATTGACGTTCTGCTTGTATACAAATTTAACTGCATGAAGAAGCTTGCACTTTTATCTTTAGTTGCCTAAAGAATATTGTACATATTTCATTTCTTTGCATTCGCCTGTGAACACTTGCTGAAGAAGAATAGAAATCACAAACTTTTAAAATTTCATATTTTGCACCGTGATTTTGTTTATTGCTGTCAAGAACTTGAATGTATTTGAACACAGAGTGTAGTTTGGTGTGGTTATTTCTCAGGTTTTAGTTTTTGAAAAAATTATTTAAATCTTCATTTTTGTGGACTAGTTTAGTACGTAAGATTTACTGTTTCTCTCTCACTGATTAGCATCCGGTTTGGATGTATTTCAAATTTGATGGATACTTCTGGCCTTTTTCGACATCTTTGTATGTGGCCAGTATACAAAGATACAACAGCTTTGATGACTTGATGGGTGTATTCTATTCATTTGCGGCTTTAAGACCCCATAATTTCCTTGGGAGCCACCAAACTGTTCTCAAATAACCTTGAGGTTTTCAATGTATTGTTTGTCGTTTTGTCTGTTTGTTTTCATTTGATAGTTGCTTAATCTGATACGGAGAGTGAGTCCTTTCCTGTTTGTTTTTTTTCCAGCGTAAGTCGTGCGAGCGTGAGGGGAATGGTGGTAGTGGGGGTGGGGGTGCCGAGGCAGCAGCAGCAGCAGCGGCGGCGGCGGCGGCGGCAGCGGCAGCAGCAGCGGCGGCGGCGGCAGCGGGCGCAGCCGGTGTGGGGCCAGCGGTGGCGGCGGCGGTGGGTGTGCACGCGGTCACAGCAACCACCACCACGACGAACAACACGACCTCGAAGGCCGCCGGCGCCGGCGGGCAGGCGGCTGCTGTACAGCCCCAAGGCTCGTCGAGCGCCGACGGAGACTACCAGCTGGTGCAACACGAGGTGCTCTACTCCATGACCACGCAGTACGAGGTGCTGGAGTTCCTGGGTCGTGGGACTTTTGGACAGGTACAAATTATTCCTCGTTGACATATACCCTCAACCCTGTTCTCTTGCGGTGGATATTTGCAACAACTGTTTCCTATTTGTCTTGGAACTTGAAGGGCGTTTTCTCTGCGATTGTAATTAATGTTCTTTCAAAGCAATAAGAACTACATCTGGGGATAACTTCTTGATAATGGAAGAAAAATGGCTTTATCTGTCAAAAATGTCAGCTCAGAGTTCTCTCAAATTATTAGCCTCCCATCCTCCTCCATGAAATGGCCTATTTTAACTAGATTCTCAGCAGTCTCTTGGTGTGCTGTGCTGTGCTGTGCTGTGCTGTGCTGTGCTCGTTGACAAGTGTCAGAATGACACTATTATTCCAAGGGAACATTCCAAGGGTGAATTAAAGAATCCCTGTCAAATCAGAGGTCTATAACAAGTGGAGTTCCTGAAGGGTCTGTTCTAGAATCACTCCTATTTACATTATAAATGAATGAGTTGGCATTAACTCCAATTGGAATTGCTTTGCTGACAATGCAAAAATGTTTTCCTATCTTTGGACTCTTATCATAAACTTAGAGACAATTTACGAATAATAGCAGATGGTCTGTTGAAATAATAAATACCACAAATGGTGGTTGGCACTAAACCCTAACAAGTTCCAAGTTCTACATCTTGGCAAGAAAAAACTTAAACTTTGGTACTAAATTGGATATCATTTACTGGAACAAATGAAATCCAAGGTTGACTTAGGAGCAATTATATTACCTCATCTCAAATTGGAAAAACAACTCTTGTTCTCGTAAGCGAGAAAGGCTGAACGAGAATGGGGCCCACAAGAATCTTGTGCAACAAGAATGCATTCTCGAGAACGAGGCGACTCAATAATCTCGTAGCAAAGGCCTCAGACAGAGGTGAATGCCAACCGCCTTTGTAGATATCAATGAGCTCGTCGAGTGACATACGATCCTACGTCTGGGCGGGAAGCCTGTTGACATGAGATACTGTTGCAAATTCATCGAAATGCTCAGAACAGATGTCCACCTTCCTGTGATTTTGAGTTTATCACATAAGATGATTTATTTTAAATTTGACCCTCGCGAAAACATAATCACAACTTATTAAGAACTTGGAAAATAATATTTTGTAGCTGTGTTTGTTAATTTATAATTAAGATTCAACTGACATAATGAAGTTAAACATAATACATTCAAAAACAGAGTGTCATTTCGTGTAAGATATAGTGTTAATCAACACGAACGTTCAGTCACTCGAATGTGCAGGCATCGACGCAGCTGGTGTCATATTAGGAGCATTTTTAACGTGGCAAGGTGATGGGAAAGTCCAGTGACAGTGCCTGTAGTACCCAATGCGAAGTGTTTTCCAGACGATGTTGAGGCAAGCAGACTGTTGTAAATTGCAGGAAAATTGAAATTATATTATTGTAAGAGCGGGGTATTTATAACATTATGAATATACGAAAACTGATGGGACCAACAAAAAATATTGTAAATGCCGGGAAAACATAAATTGCGGGAACATAAAAAAGGGGTTTTACTGAATGTAGTTTGTACTGTCATTATTGTAATGAAATGGGTTGTTTGTTGATACCCGATTATTTTATGTTTAGTTTTTTAATAAACAAAGTCATGTTTGTTTTCAAATATAGTAGTGTCATCCTTTTTAAACAAACAGATTTCACTCATCAATATCTTGTCATCATTGTAGGCTTCATATTCTTTGAGAAAAAGATGTTGGCCACAGAAATGATACATGTGGTATTTCTTTCAGTTAATGACTTGCATAAAAAAAATTCAGGTTCACTTTGAATTGAAGTATGGGCAGAAAAATACCATAATACAATGAAAGGTCCAATAGAAACAGTTTTGTTACAATATTCTATTAATGCCAATTAATATTCAGTGTCATGAGAAAATATGTGCTGCATCATGTACGTCTATTAAACATATGGAAGTTAAAAGCATTTACTGTGAAACTGATTACACGTTTCTCACTAACATGTTTTTCACATTTATACATTTTTTGGGGAAGTTCCAGATAAATTCCCATGCTAAATTATTTCAGTTTGTTTTATGTTTATCTGTTTCTCACATTTATACTTTCATAATAAGAGTCCCTTTAAGTCTGTATAACGTTCAAATGATCCCAGTGAGGTGCAGGGCGACCTGCGGCTGAGAGCTTGGAACTTGAATGTAACTCGAGCTGGCATGCTCCAGAGCGCTCCAGTGGATCTTTCATTCATCATGTGAGGAAACTTATCGTTAATGAAACTTGCAATATAGAAGTTCGTCTTGGCCTAGCTGAGGAAGACCACGCGAGCCTGTGGGGGGGTAGCACAAAGTCGGCTTCCGGACTACTTCCGACAGCAGAACTTTGAAAAAATTCAGTGTTGGGTGTGTTCGAAAGGTCTGAGGATCTCGGGAGGCAATGGCTAGTTTCGAGGGAAGGTCAAAGGCGTCCCTGGAAGAGAGTATTTATTTATTTACGGATTCTCATCCAATATACAAAGTTAAATATATAATTGTGTTAACATGTCAGTAGGATAGCTAACAAAGTAAGCTATCCTACAAGGAATGACCTAGATGACCGATAAGTGAGACCACCTCGCTTTCCAAAGACCCTTTGGCTTACCATAATAACATCGAGATCCTTTCGGTAGCAACATGGCCCGAGCAGCTAATGAAACTGATTGCTTTTCCATGCGATGTGTCGCCAGGCTGAGGGACTGTGGCAGCCGTGCACTTTCTTTTGCCCTTGTAGAACACCGTACTTTCACCTGTAGAATCTTAAGTAACGTAAAGCTTGAAACCAAAGCAACCAGCTGTGGGTTGCCGCCACTAGTTGCCACCCTCGCAGGACACGGTCTAAGTTTCCATAGTGAAACTTAGTCACACAGGGTCATCAGTAAGGTTCTCTTTGAGTGCCTGTTCTAACGAAAGAAAGTGGTAGGAAAAGGCAACCCCTTTCAATATCAGATAAACTAAAAATTTTAAAAGTTGTTTGGGAGAGTGGTAATAAAAAAAGAGTAGATGTTGCTAAATAACTGGGAAAATGATTGTTGCAAAAATATAGAGTTTTTATTTTGCTCATAAGAAGCTATTTCAGTTATGAGTTTTTCTCGCTTATACATTTAAAATGTATAAATGAAGTTTTACAGTATTTTATGGGACACAAATGTAATTGGTTTGCATGTCAAATTCAGTGGAATTTAATTAATTACCAAAAAGACAAGTTATAAAGAATTTTAATAGAAAAGTACTAAATGCCGGAAACGTAGCAGAAGAATGAAAAGAATACCAGAGGAAATGAGAAACGTGAAAAGAATGGACTAACGACAATGAGAAGGTACCAGCTGGAACACTGCAACACATGAATGAATACTGCTTCATTACTCGCAAGTAGGGCAGGGAAATCATTCCTAAACAGACAGTGATGATAGAACTGATGAGAAATATGTAATTGAAAGTTTTTTGCTGCTTCTTCTGCTTTTTGTTTTTCTTCTTTTAATTAGATTTTAAGGTACTAGAACTGTTGCTAGAGCTTCATAGCCGCCGTTTGCTGACGTTGTGAACTAAATCAGCCCCTGTCCGTAGTTATTAGCCTTGAAAGTTTGAGTGATTTTGATAAAAGAACCATAGTCTAGAGTGTGTGGTGGTGTTTTTTTGGTAAATGTAAGTTTCCTTTGCGATTATTTCTCAAGCATAGCTTTTCTCAATCTGTAATGGATGATAATGTTTGTTTTGTGAATGTAGTTATTCTGCATAACCAATATTTTTATCCTGGAATTTTGGTATAGTGTATAACCTGTTCTTGTGGCATATGTCCTTTGTATTGTGCATCTGAGCTAGCAGGGGAGAAAGAAACAGCTAAGTAATGTATTCTACGTCAAATGTAGAAAGAACAGTGTTGAAGAGACGTAAACCAGAGAAAGTGAGGAAACAGGATGTAGTAAGAGCAAAGAAGCACATTTTAATCACAAAGGAATCTTTAGAAGTTGTCTAAATATTTACCATCATCTGTTAACTCAAGCATTCATCAGTATTTACAATAGCTTGAGAACGTCCGCAACAATTTTCATGCTTCAAATGTTCACCAGTTTTGTTAAGGAACATTTTTTCGCTCTCCTGAATAATTGCGTTTTTGGCTACGGTTGTTTTTTAAACAAAAACCTTCCATTGATCTGATGAAAATATTTCCATATAGATGAAATGGTTGTTTGTGTTTTTACAGGTCGTGAAATGTTGGAAAAAGGGCACGAATGAAATAGTTGCTATAAAAATTTTGAAGAATCATCCATCGTATGCACGACAGGGACAGATTGAAGTAAGTATTAACCCTTTCTTCTTTTTTCTTTCTTTTCTTTTCTTTCTTTTTTCATTTCTTTTTTCTTTTTTTCTTTTTTTTTTCTCCCCCCCTCCCCCCCTCCCCCATGAATCTTTTGTGAATTAAAATGCAGACATGTATGCATTTGATATCCAGTAATTCATATGACCTTTTTGTTCTTGTTTTTCAGGTTAGTATCTTATCTCGTTTAAGTCAAGAAAATGCTGACGAGTTCAATTTTGTTCGGGCATATGAGTGCTTCCAGCACAAAAACCATACATGCCTGGTGTTTGAAATGCTTGAGCAAAATCTATATGATTTTCTCAAGCAAAACAAGTTCAGCCCTTTGCCTTTGAAGTACATCCGGCCAATTCTTCAGCAAGTTTTGACAGCTCTCCTGAAGTTGAAAGTAAGTTTAATTGGTTGCTCAGCTAGTTGCAGTAGCATAACTGTAATTCACTGGCAGGCAGCTACAGCATTTACAAAGCAATTAATTTTTATGTTATTTTATATATTTGAATTGAAATAAAATATTTGCCATTGACAAAATTAAATTTTAGTTTGGAGGTATAAGGGGACCTGAATTTCGTTACAAAATTGTGTATTGTTATAAAAATAAAAATAAATAATTTATTGTAATCTTCAAAACACAATTTCACGTATTCTGGAAAGAGACTGGAGGCAAAGAAAAGTTAGTGGAGATGCAATAACACCAGCATTTTCACAGCACTTTCTCGATTTATTGATACCAGTTGTGATCTATTATAATATTCTACTAACACATCAGTCATCACTTCAAAAATTCCTGGCATCATTTAGAAATCTAATTTCAAGAACATATTTGCTTTAGAAAAAATAACTAATTAGCAGAAGTGCAGTAATTATCAACAAATAGTTAGTATCAACACGTAGTTGTCAACAAATTTTGCAATTTTTGAAAATTCCCATTAATAGAGATTGAGACGGTGAAAAAAAATATTTTTTTCCCAAACAGTAAAACTGGCCACTTTCACCACTCTCTTAGAAACTTTGAAAGAACTGAGTAGTTGCTTTTAATTAAACGCGTTAATGACATCTTAATCACATCATTAATTCATCACGTTCTGCACGTCTGCGGCAGGCGTGCAGAATTTAAAGTGGGTTCTTGGGGTCCAACAGCTTATAGCAAACAGCGAGAAGGGTTGAATCGAGAGGCCACAAATAGCGCAAAACGCTATATTCAAATCTGAAGCCAGAATTGTGCCACCACCCTCCATTTTTGTTTTGTTTTGTTTTTAATCCAGGAAAACCTCAATGAAATTGTAGATTGTAAATTTCACTGTGTGAGTGCACGAGTGCATGTGCGCGCACGGGTGTGGGTGTGAATTTTGGTGGAGGGGGGGATAAAAGAACTGGAGGGTGGTGGCCCAATTCTGTCTTCAGTTTCGGATTCAATGTGCAGGTCTGACAACAACCCCTGAAAACAAAAATATATTCCAATGTTTTTAATTAAACGCGTTTAATTAAACCCATTGAAAACAAAAAACAAAAAAACTGGAGGGTTGTGGCGCAATTCTGGCATCAGATTCGAATTCAGCATGTCAAAATACATAGACCAGGAGAGATGGCTCAGGGCATCAACTGATGTCAGTACAATCCCTCTGACTGGGAGGTCATAGATTCAAGTCTTGCCGGTGGCGAGATTTTCGACACTAGCGTGTCAGCTAGGTCAAATTCAGTCGCTGTCTGGAGGATAATTCTAGTGGCTGACTGCTCTGATCTGTAGTTTTCCAAGATTTCTCTGATGAACACCAGACAAATGTCGGAGCAGTATCCTAACAAACGGGCCAAAGATCGTGCGCGTTCTTTCCTACCTCTTCTTTGTCGTATCCTCTCTCCTTACACACATTTACATGCACTACACTACTACACATGCCGGGAGACCGGCTGTGAGCTTAGAGCTTGTCCTGGCTGGAGCGGTGCCGCACTGGTAGGAGATTCCTGGTTCGGGAAAAGCCCGTTAGTCAACGGAAGGTTGGCACTGGATCTCGCAATTCAGTGGGGGAAGAACACTGCCACATTGCAAGAAAAGAACATACACGACATGTGACTAATGACCCTAGTAGTTGACGCTTCTGGAATCACTAACAACCAATCAATCAATCGAAATAGAGAAATATGTGTCAAATCTTCAGGTGTGACAATAACATCTGAAATCAAAAAATACAATGTCACGGTGGCTTTTTGCAATTTAAAAAATTTGGAGGGTGATGGCACAATGAAGAACAAGGAAAATTGCATAATTTTTGCTAATGACATTGTTCTCCATGTGAAGCCTTAGAAGCACTCACTCAATGTACCTAATAACTACTTGTGTATTGGAAATACCATGCCAGAGTGGTACTGACATTATAGGGTTACCAGATTGGTTATTGGCAGGAAGATACACAAGTCATAAAGATTCTAAAGTAACACAGTTCTAGTTTAATGATCAGGAGAAGTAGGGAGAGATTTTCTAGGCTCAGCAAACGCACTGCAGGGTTAACGAGAATGGTCTGTATTTAAAAACAAAAATATTTAATTTTGTAGTTTAATTGTGAGCTGTCTAAATTATTGATTCACTTCTTTATAGAAATGAAGAGTATTTACTTGTCCTATGTTTTTCTACAATTTCTTGATCTTTTTAGCAACTTGGATTAATACATGCGGATTTAAAACCTGAGAACATCATGTTGGTGGATCCTGTAAGACAACCATACAGAGTCAAAGTTATTGACTTTGGAAGTGCATCGCATGTCAGCAAAGCTGTATGTAACACGTATCTTCAGAGTCGTTACTACAGAGCTCCAGAAATTATTTTAGGTAAGATGTGATTATATATAATTATGTGATGAAAACTTCTAATGAAAATAATGTTCAATAAAAATTATAAACTACAAAATCACACATGCTGTGTTACAGGTTTGCCGTTCTGTGAAGCAATCGATATGTGGTCCTTAGGGTGTGTTGTGGCAGAACTATTCTTGGGTTGGCCCCTTTACCCAGGATCTTCAGAGTATGATCAAATTCGCTATATTAGCCAGACACAGGGACTACCCACAGAACATATGCTTAACAATGCATCCAAAACAACAAAATTTTTTTATCGAGATATAGATAGCACTTATCCTTTCTGGAGACTGAAGGTGAGTAACAACATATCAATTTGAAATCAGTATCTTGATATTTGGAAGTGTCTTCCTATGTCTGTCATTGTTCACTCTTTCTGCAGACTCCTGAAGAGCATGAAGCCGAAACAGGCATCAAATCCAAAGAGGCTCGCAAGTACATTTTCAACTGTCTGGATGATATTGGACAAGTGAATGTGCCTACAGATCTTGAAGGAGGTGAATTACTTGCTGAAAAGGCTGACCGACGAGAGTTCATTGATCTCCTGAAAAGAATGTTGACCATGGACCAGGTAGCAATATTTATGTCAAGTTGATGAAGTTAATTAGAACTCCACTCCTTTAATTCTGAAATGAAACTCCAATAAAAAGTTTGTGCTTTCGATTTCATAACATCTTAGAATAAAACATACAAATCATTCCTCAGAGTTTATGTATTTCGATTTTTTCTAATGTGCATAAAAGCAAAGCAGATTTTGCGACTGTTCTGTCTTCTGGATTCAGGAGCGTCGCATCACCCCTGGAGAAGCCCTGAACCACGGCTTTGTGACTCTGGCTCATTTAGTGGACTATGCCCACTGCAACAATGTGAAGGCTAGTGTTCAGATGATGGAAGTGTGTCGGCGAGGTAGTGGTGCTCCATATGCCGGGTCTGGCTCAGCTTCTCATCACCAAGCAACTCAGCAGGCTCCACCTCCCCCACCACCCCTTGTGGCCAACTTTGTGCCTAGTTCCAACGGCAACGTGACCCTCACCTTCAACAACCAACTGACCAATCAGGTACAGCGCCTGGTGAGGGAGAGGGCCACCGGATATGACAACCTGGTTCGTTGCTTTCAGCTTGTTTCTTTCATTTTAAGTTAACATTTAAGCAGGGCTGCTCAGGGGCTCTCTTGGCACACAAGCTGTAGCTTGGGGTCACTTGGGTATCATCTCATTTCATAATTTTTTGGAGCCTAAATTCTAAAACAACATTATTTTATCTGTTTATCCATGCAAATGCTCCTTTTTCATTTGATTTTGCAACCGTCTTGTATTTCACCTAGTTAATTTTTTATGAAGAAGTTTGCTTCTTTTAATAATTTGTCTGAAATTGCATTACATTTCTTAAAAATTGAAGTTTGAATTGGTAGGTGGTTTTTGCACATTTTTGTTTTAGAAAGTTAAAGTAATGTAGGTTTTGAAATATTATTTTAAAGTATACATTTAGTTTATTTTCCCTGCTATAGTTTTCTAAACGACCTGCCTGGAGAGTTACTGCTTGCTTGCCTGGATTATTTTATTTTTCAGGCATGTTTTTACATGTGTGCCCAATAGTTTATATGTTACTGTTAATGTTTTCTCATGTGTGTATCCCAATTCTTTTAGTTGTGTTAAAATTAATTTTCAGTTTCTTTATTTGTAGTAATAAATTGTTTATTCCAAATTTATTAAAAATAATGTATGTGTATTTGCTGTCATGCATGAGCAAAAATAAATTTTAATTCAAGCATAATACCAATGAGTTTCATTATTTTTAATTTCTTCTTTTTATCTTTTTCACATGTGATTTCATGGAGTTTCACATTTCTTCTCTATGAATTACCGTTGTGTTAAAAGAATGACCAAGGCTCAATATATTGCTTGCAGTACCAACTGTATCAAGGAAGATCTGCAGCTGCAGTGGCAGCGAGACAGTATGGAGGTGCTGCAGCAGCCCGAGGGGATCCGTTCCATCAGCACCAGTTGGTGTCATCCATCCTGTGCCCTCCTGGGTATCAGGGTATGGGTTCGCCAGCGAAACACGTGACTGTGGTTGCTGCTGCCCAGCAGCCTCCACCTCAGCTACAGTTGCAGCCTCCCCTCATCTCGCAGCAGGTAACCACCGCTGCGTCCAGTCCAGGGGCCACGGTAATATGTCCTTCCATACTTACAACCTGCCTCCTTGCCGCTGTAGCCTGCTAAGATGTAGCTGCCGTCCCATTTGGCGTAGCTCCCAGATCCCCTAAGGCATCTCAGACTAGGGTATCTTCTGAGTGAATTACTAATTTTAGATTAGTAGAATTTGTTTGCAGAACCCAGTCTTCCAATTCTGGCAGCTCTTGATGAAAATGAGATAGTTGACGTCATACCTGATTGTGAATTATCTCAATGTACATGAAATATTGAAGGGGATTTTTCACTCGTCTTTTTTCTTTTTTTTTTTTTTCTTTTTAGTTCGAGATAAGCCATGAAATTGCAATGTTAGATTAAAGTAATATCTTAGCCATGTCTACGAGAGCTTTAATGAGCCAATTTTGAAAATAAAATACTCTACGTTTTCCAAATACTTAACATGCCAGGAAAATCTATATTCCTTGTGAAAAGATGTTAATAAGTCTAAGTGAAATATTTTTTACTCGTATATTTGGGCCTACAATGTTAAACATACTAGGTTCATTCTTTTTGTTTTTTCCTTCCAAATAATTACAATTCTGTGCATTTCCATGCATTCTGTTCATCCCCTTTGGAGAGACATCCTGGTATTTAAAATGCTTTATCTAATTCGTTAATCAAAATGAAATTACTAATTGTGTAATTGACTAGAAAATTGTGTTGTTAATGAGGATGTTAAAACTTATTGCCTGAGCTGTTTTCTTGTTTTTAAATTCATCAAAATCTCCCCTCTTTTTTTGCCACCACCCCCTTCACCATCAAATGTATCATTGTTTCTTCATTTTGGTCCTCCTCCTACGCTCCGATGTCCTCTGACATTTTAGGCCCTTCCGAAAGTTATGCGTGTTGAATTTGCGTTCTTAGTCTTTCATCTAACCCCACCTAGAAACAATTTTTTTTTTTAATTTGATATTAAAGAAAGGTTCAAAGCTACATGATATACTCTGGGAAGAAGTGCAGTCCATGCATGATTTCTTGAGCTCTGGGATCTCTGACCTAACTCACATACACATTTCCTTCTGAATCGCCGGATTTTTTTCCTGTCCCGTACTTGTTTGTGGTCCCTGATTTTTTAAAGTTTTTTCTCATTCTTTAAAAGAATGTAAATTTGTGTAATTGAGTCTTGAATTGCAAACACTTAATGGCTCTGTTTTTCCATGTCATGGGTAATGTAGTAGGTGATGACAAGGTTCCCAGGTTGGGAAGTTTTTGCTAAGAAAATATTTTTTATTATCCTTTTCTGTGGTTGGATGTGGAATTCAAACTTCTATCAGTATGAATTTTTTAATTTCCATCTCTTGGCAAAACGCAGATTTGCGTACGCCAAGCGATGAATAGAGTCCACACGGCCTCATTAAGTGCAAGAGGTAACAAAATCTCAGCAACAATTTTTATTCTGGCTCACGTTGCATTTCACTTACTACAATGCCGTTTGTTTGAGATTATCTCTTTATCGGCCTATTCAAAAACATTGGTCTGAATTGCTCAGCAGATTCATGATGGAGGCTGAGAATGTTTCCGCTAGTATAATTACATATTATAGATACACATGGTATTTTTAACATCTTCGTTGCTTCTTGTTACTTCAACATTTAAGAGTTTCAAGATCGGGAATGCTATTTAAAAATGTATACCCCAGCCAAAGCCTAATCCTGAAGCTTAATCTGTTAATATTAGACACCATTGTTTTTTTCAAATGAGGTATTTAGAAAAATACCTCACCTTATATTCAGCTTAATATGGCATTTTAGAATTGTCTACAAAATCTGCACAAATCAAACATTACAGAATTCCATATTATATTTGCCTGCAACTGCTATAACAAGCAACACAATGTTGCAACTTCAATTTTCTCAATTGCTCAATTTTCCATTTGTGTGTTCTTAGTAACACTAAGAACATAGTGCTATACACTATTGCTATACCCACACACAAACTGCTTAGTAACACTAAGACATAGTGCATGCAGGAAAATAATGATCAAAATTCTTATACCAAAACTGGATTTTTTGCTATTCCTTCAAAAATAAAAATTCCTGAATGCTGTTTGACTCTTTAAGATTTTATGATCAATTTCAACAATATATATTAGGATTTCCTCTTTAAGTTGCTAACTACTCTCATTTTGCTCAGTTTTCTCCATTAATCTGAAAATCGTAGAAGTAAGTTTTTGTTATTTATTTGGGACAATGTTCACTGTAGTTTCTTTAATTTTTTCAAGAAAAGTTTTTCTTTTCTTCCTTTCTTTTCTCTGTGCCACTCTTCTTTTCCATCCTTTCTTTATTTTGCAATTTGTGATTATTTTGAAATATTCAAATGTCTGTGTTGTTGCCATGGCTTCTGAAAAGGACATGACATATTCTCTTAAAATGTTCATTATCTAATAGTAAAAACAAGCATTATTTATTTGATTGTGTGAATTGTGAACTTAAAATTGTTGATGTGTTTTTCTTATAAACTGAACAAAAATTTATGTTTACGGGACTTCCCAATATTTCATAAATTTCATCTCTAGTTGCTGTCAGATATTGGAAGTCCAACAGAGAGTGGCTTTTGAAACTTGCATATTTTTCAGCTTGAAGTTGTATTGCTTTCCTTCCTCCTTGAGTAGCTTTCAGATATGCAGTGAAACTTTTTTCAGTAATCAAGAATGTTTGTTGATTAGTCGATGTAGAATTTTCACCGAAATGTTACACAATTTAGTTCACATTTTATTTGTCCGTTATCACTGCAACCATCTTAAAAGATATCCTATGTAGTAGTTTGACCAGAAGCTGCAATTTGATCAAAAGTTATTTGCGTATGTCATTTTTTGTAATACGGTCTTGAAAGTCTTAGCTGTATTTCAGTATCTCTTTTAAGAAAGACAATGAGAATATACAACCTTGAGATAAATTGTTTTGCACGAATGCTGTATTCTTTCATATAATTTATATTATTTTCTTATTTACATTTAATTTTGGTTGATAGGGAACCATTGGTTCCCATTGCAAGGGTACTATTTTTGCAATCAATCGTAAATGAGTGAAGAAAAATTTGTTTTAAAAAATGGATTGGTTATGAGTTATGCTGTGCGTCTCCTCAACTACTGTGCAGTGTTGCCTCCCAAGTGATCAAGCTGTCAATCGCTCTGCTGTGTAGCCCTGCACAGTCCCTTCACTTGACAGTACAAGCCTTTCCCATGGAAGAGTTATGATATTCTTTGCCACAGTTTTCTTTCAGTGCTAAATATCAACACTTCCTCTTCCCCCACCACAGTTTTGAAGGAAATAAAACTTATATATGTTCGACTTGGAAATGCTGGCAACGATTCAATTGGTTCATTAATTGTTTGTGGTCTGTGGCCAACAAGATCTCCTGAGGTGTTGTTTTCTAATGCTTTTTGTGGGATTTGTTGAACAACATAGTAAACAAAAACATTCACTATAAGGGAGCTTCAGAAGCACACGTTATGAAGTTTCAAAGCCTCTTTTACATAGTCATTTTTTCAACATTTTTCTGTAGAGAAAGGGGATGGAAAAGAGACATTTCTTTCTGTGAACTATTGTTTCTGTATCGAAACTGGATGAACAAGATCCAGAGTTTTATTGGTAAATTATTTTCTGCAAGAAATCGTGATGAAAATATTTTCTCTGAATGCTGCAAAAAGTGCTGAAGATGAAGCAATTGAACAGTCACATCAATGGTAACGAGTTGGGTTATTTTAGGACTGAGCATGGAACAAAATGACATTAGAAAGCAGAACATGTTCTATTTCTCAGCACACTTCACGTTACAATTCAACACATGAGAACAGTCCCAAAACTGCATAAATCAACTAATCACACCACAAGCATAGCAAACGAGAAAAAGTTGCAGAAAGTGATGGCAGGATGGTAGTCAAATTGGATGAGAACTGTACCAAAAAATTAAGCATCCATCATTTTTTTTGTACAAATTACATCCCATCCCACCTATCTCAATGAAAAATAATGAAAATGTAAAATGAGCTTAACATAGGCAATATGGTTCTAATAAATGTATTGAAGCTCATGGCCAGAGTAGGGGCCATCATACATCAGTCCTGCTGAATCAAGGACTCATTGCCAAGGATCCTGAAGTGTTGTGTCTGCTTCGTTCTTAAATAGACATTTTGAATAGTACTCTTTTATGTATCCTGTAAGAAAAAGGAAAACGCTAAATCAATTCAAAAAAAATTTTAAATTAATAGATGTGAATGAATTTGACTACATGCAAGTCTTCATTGACAGGAAACTGTCTCAAGAAAACTGCAGAAGATGGAAAAGTAAACCTGCAATGAATAGAATGATGTGGAAAGATAAAATGTCAGTGGCATTTGGTCATTTAATATATGTCCCAGGTTGGGAATACTAAAAATTCTTGAAAGAGATATCTTTAAACTGGGATCTCGGTAATATTCTATAAATTATCAGAATAATGTCTTGCAAAAGGAGTATTCACTAATCATTCTTTACCATCAGTCCTCAGAGTTAACACACTGCAAATAATTCATTCTCTTAATTTTATGTTGTTGTTGGGTGTACTTGTTATGTCGTTGTTGGTTGTACTTTTTATATTTTTTTATTTTTTTGCCTTTAAAAGGACAGTGTTTAATTTGCTATGTACAACGATCAACACAGCTATGAAAGTATGTTAAAGAGCCATCGGGGCAAAGAAATTGGCATTCTTTGTTTTTAGAAATGTGGAAAGGGATTGTGCTTTTCAGGTTGTATTAAATTTGCAAAGTTTCACTGCATATTTTAGCTATAGAGTAGCTAAGAGAATTTTGAGTGTGGCTTTGGAGCAGCCTCTATATTAAAGAGGCATTAAAGAAGCTGTTGCTCCCTTCGAAGTTCACTGTAACAAGTCTTTGCCACAGTGTCAACACTAGCCTGACACATTCTGAACAAGTTGTGATCTACAATTACTTTATGGAAAGCAACATTGATTTTTTGAAATTCATACATTGCTTTATGGTACAGTTTCTGACACTTTTACATATCTTTTAAGAAGGCTTCTCAGATTCAGTGGATTGTAATTTGAGATGTTTTGTAATGATAACTATTCGTAACACTGCTGGCAAGGACATTCCAATATTTTTTGCACCTAGTAAGTTTTAATTGTTTTTAATGCAACATAGAATAGATTAGTAAAAAAATTAATAAATACATAAAGAACAATTAATTTTGATATAATTTTTGTTGTATTAAAGTAACTGGCTTCCTAACAACATAATTCTTTTTCTATTCATCCCTTAGTCTCGTGTACTACTGTGGCAATGAGTGCCTGCAATGCAAACGTGTGTTGCTTGCAGTCTTTGACATTACCTCTGTAAATCATACCTTTAGAATACCAGTAAATATAAATATTTAGTGACAAGTTACTCACAATTTATTCTCCAAGTTTGTCTGGTCATATTAGAAATAGATGCACGATATTTTATTTATAATGCAATGAATATAAAATAACAATAATGCAGCTTCAGTGTGATGTGAAGAAGAGAACTTTCTTTACTTATCTTCTTTTCCCAGAACTTAATCATTATGTTTTTGTTCTGAACCAATTGAGCATATCTTATGGTTCAACACTAAAGGCAATGGGGGTCAAAATGACACCTACCTCAGTTTTTCTTCAATTATGAATTTACTTTTCAAGGGTTTTCTTTCAAATATTATGACTTTTTCTCATTTTTCATTCTCTATATGATGATATAATTGCAATCTATAACTTTTTTTTTTTTTTTTTTAATCGTTTTTATGATGTGATGTTTAAAACAGGACAATTTTGACCCTCATTTTATTTCATGTTGTAAAACCACCTTATTCTGAACTCGATTTGTTTGTTTGTTTGTTTGGTCTAATGGGTCATTATTGTGAAGATATTACAGTGTCACAATCTCAGAATACTTGATAGCCCTTCCCTCTAGGAATGATGCGATCTTGTCATATAGTAGTTTTCACGGAATATTGTGGCAATGACTATCTCCCTTACTTGTGGGTATGTCACCGAATGAATGCATCTTTTGATAAGTTCCTTCCATTTACTATTTGATGAAACAAATGCTTTGCCTCATGAAAAGAACTGAAAAATGACAACTGGTCTATGAACTCCACCTGAAGTGTGGGATGCAATAATCGGCATAATGTATGCATGATATGCTCTTTATGCAAAAGATATGGCAAAAGAAAGTGCATGTTTATATCATGTATTATGTGCATCAGATATTGTGCAAAAGAATTATTTTTGGTCTCGTTCATGGGAATCAAAATTCATAAAGAACACAGTGCCAAGAGACAGAGTTCGGGTGCTTCTCAGATTTCAATATTGTGACAACATATTAACCGGAGCTGAATGCCTTCGTGCTGATAAGTTTGTTCTCGTGTGAGACATATGGGAGAGATTTGTAGAAATCTGCATTTGTTGGTATTGCCCAGGTGTAAATGTAACAATCGATAAGCAATTACTTCCAAGCAAAACTAAGTAGATACATCCAGTTTATGCTCAACAAACCCGACAAATACAGACTGAAGTTCTGGATTGCTGCTGATGTAACAATGCCTTTCCGTAGCTTTGTGCTGTGCCTTTCTGTATCTTTGTAAAGAGGATGCTCGACCAAATAAACAACCATTGGGTGAATGTATTGCTCTCTGACTTATGGAGCCAATTGTAAGTTGTCATGTTTCTTCGTAGGTATAAACCTAGAAAGAAACACGACTCATATCTCTTTAAGTTGCAAGCGCGAGGAGAAGAAAATGTCAATCTGGGGGACAATCAACCTGATTCACGGTGAAGTCCCTGATGAGTTTGTTTATTTATTACTACAAATTGTAACAAGTACAAAATTTTATCAATGATAATTTGCGTGAGGAATTAATCCTGTGTGTGCGCATGCAAAATTAACACGTTCACTGTCCTGAGATCCATATGCGTTTCACAAGGCATAACACTTAATGGTTTTACTATATCCGTGAACCACATGTGGGTCACAGTTATTTGTGATTTCTAATGCAAACATTTCCATTGAACACACCGTAACTGCATAGATTTTGGTGTCAACTTGCTAGGACAGTCATAGAATTTAGAAATGCACCAAGATGTGCAGAAAAATATTTTTATTTTTGAGAATATTACAGTATTATTTTCTTACAGTCAGCAAGGTTTGGACATGGGGAGATATTTTAATGTTCTCATAAAGACAAGGAACGTGTTAACAAGGTAATACGAGTAAAACAATTTGTACATTTCCTTTTGTTTTTGCTCAATTGTTTGGGCAGGCAACATGAAAAACATAAGGAAGTTAATGTTAGGAGTTTGAATACAGAGTCAACAATTTCATTCTTATCTAAGAGCATTTTCTTTATGTTTTCCTTACATGTATTTCATAAATTATGTAGATCTAATTTTTTTAATTAATTTATTTTATTAATATATGGACATTTTTGTCCAAGTACATAGAAAATTACAATAATATTTGTATGGCATTGACCAGCCTAAATCTTTCAACACCAGTTTTGACAGCAAATATTGAATTTAATAAATCGTTGTGATCATGGCTTGGTACATAAATTAATTATTCATATCTGAGGTGCTCTACGGACTCAGCATTCACAGTGAAAACTATTTCATTTGTGCCTATTATATCTAAGTTATATAAATTGATTGTTTTGCATGTCCTTGTGAGAGGATTGTTTTCTGTATATAATTAATTATTATGGTTGATATAAAATAATGGTGGGGATCGTCTCTCTTCTTTTTGGAACATTAAAATTCAAATCATTCAAGAATAAAGGGCTTGAAATGAAACCATTTACCAGTTTATAAATAAACTTCATATCATTGAGTTCGTAGGCTTTCGCGGACAGTGTCACGTCATCTTAGCTGTCGAGGTGATGCCGCATCGAAGACTGTGTTGCAATGACAACGCTTTGACGCTGCGTCACCTGGGTAGGCAAGATCTTTTCATATCATTGAATTCCCTCATTGATTTCAATGATGGAGTGTTTAGAATAGTTGTTCTTTCTTTTATTGTGATCTATAAATGGATCAGGCACTCTATAGTAGGGAGAGATTATTCTAAAAAATTTATGCTGAACTGTTTCTAAACATTTTATATAAATGTTAAAGATAGGACTTGAAAGTTGACGAGGCAAACAACAGTAACGGTCTGACCAGACGTAAATACGTGATCAGACGTAACTACGTGACCAGACGTGATCTCAATACTTTTGCTGAATTTAGTTCTCAACAAGTTTTTCTAATGAAATCTAACATTTGAATTGATTTATTGATTATATTAGCAATATGTTCTTTAAATGTCATTTTTCAGTTGACAATCACTCGTAGATCTTTTATAGAATTGTTAGTTGATAAATGTCTCCCATTGATGGAGTAGATGTTATCAAAAATAGTTCTAAAACAACTAAATGTAATTGAAATGCATTTTTCTGGGTTTGAAGACACATTGATATCTTTGCACCAAGTGCTTAGAACATCAAGTGAGCTTTGATGACCTAAAATATTGTCTCGAGAGATAATAATTTTAAAAAATGTTAAGTCATCTACAACAACAAAAATTCTACATTTGTTTAATTTTAAACTTTGATCATTTATAAACATTATGAATAGGGATTGTAGAATTTAGAACATCGTATTTTGAAAACAAGGCTATAGCGTTTTATAGAACTATAAAAATTAAAATTTTGTAGCATTTGTGGAGTACATTATTATTATGGGATGTGTCTTTGAGATAAAAAATATTTTGATGCTTTTTAGAATTTCCCATTAAAATCAGGAATTAAGGGAAACTAATTTACTATTTTACCATTTGAGAACTTCAACAAATATTTAAAGAAATAATTTTAAATCCATGGAATGATTCCTATCTTGTATTGAACTACATGCTTCTGAATAACACTATTCAAAGGAGAGAAAAAAGATAGTCTTGCAATTTTTAAAACAACACAACATTCTTTTAAATTGTCATGTATTTTGTTAATTGAAATCAATTTCTATATTTACCTATTACGGAGCTTTACCACACGTAAGGTAACAACGTTATGCACTAACAGTCATGTGATGGACCTTGAAATCATAACTTATTACCTTAGGCCTAAGGTACGACCTTATACCTTCATAAATAGTGCATGCCTATAGGAGTCTACGGTCACCTTACAAGCAGCAAAATTGCCACCTAAAAACAGGAAACGGGATTTTTCCATCTCTGACAAACCGATTCTTGTATGTGAGGCAGTTACAATTATTCCTTACTAACTCCACAACGCTGGCAAGAATTAACAGGAAATGTTGGAGAAGTGATAGGAAAGAAATTCGCGAAAAAAGTTGAAATCCTATCTTCAGGATAGGTTATGTCTTACTCTCATAATGAACGCTGTTTGAAAATATTTCCTTTGTTTTTAAGAACAGTCGATTCAAAATTCCAGACAGCATACTCATTTCAGAGAGCCACTAAATCTAAAACTCCGAACACAATGTTCATTTATTATACTCTTGTCTCGTATCGTGGTTTAAAATTATCAACGCTAGGCTAGACTCTGATATATTATGCAACTTCTTTGTTTAATGCTTGAAATCTTTCTTTTGTTATAATGCATAACGCAATGTTGCAATTTCTACAACTCTTCTGAATGTTGTTCATTGTGACCTTATGAAGTCATTAGTCATATGATCAATAGAGTTTAAGGATGTCTCCTTACACCTGGTGCTAAAACTCCGTATTATCAATATGTGACGCAACCAGAGAAAAATTAACTGAGAGGATATTTCAATGTTGGCTTCCTTTAACCTATTTCTTCTGAGAGTAACAATTAAACAATATTGCCTGAAAAATCATTTGGCTTCTACACTGTTGGCCACGGTCAAATTAGGTAAATGTTTTCAAACATCTATGTGTTGTTGATGTCGCATCTCTAGTTAGAGAGCGAACACAAAGAAAACTATAAATTGCAATTTAGCAATTATATTACAGATTCACAATCATTTCACCCTTGTATGTGCGTGTATTCTATCCCAACTCTGCTCCACCCTGCCCCGCCACTTTTAGCCTTGTTCTTATTGAGAAATATTCAGTTTTCCTCGCTTCCTTTCTCAATGAAAAAATGTTTATACTTTTTCTTATTGGGGTTCCTGCCCCCAAATTTTACTCGCTTTACAAGTAAAAATAATAAACAAATATCTAAAAAAAAAGAAAATATCAACAAAAAATAAAGTTTATGTACATGCTCATGTATATCCTTTTGTGGAATTTTATATATTATTCCAAGCTTTCAATCAGTTGCCACATTATGAAATCTACTCTTCTTTGTTTTTCTGCTTCTTGCGTTTATAAAGAAAAGTTTGAAATTCATCTTTAACGCCACGCTGAGGCAATTGACATTTAAATATCAAGTTTTTAATAGAATTTGGGCTCGCATTTTGGTACTTGATAAATAGTGACTGACAGAAAGGCCCATTAACAACTTAGACGATTATATCTTCTCCAAAAATCTCAGATCACAGTGGATTTCTGCTTGACAAACGTTTTTCTAATATCTAAACTTACCTCATGACCTCCCCCACTTGGATATACCATTGGTTACTAGAAACAAACTAAATCTACATTGTCATAGCTAGTTCAGTGCATCTGTGTAATTTTTACTTTTAATTTCAATGAATAAATCTTGAAAGAAATGAGTTTTTGATCCATGTGTGTGAAAATAAAAATGGACGATACAAGATGTATCTCCCTATCACTTTCAACTTTGGTGATTTTTGATCAGTCCAAAAAAAAAAAAAAAACAGTTCATATTACATTTTTTTTTTTTGAAATCTCTAATCCTAATCAATACACACCTATTGTATCTCTTGCCGTGTTCAATATGAATTATGTTATACAGTATTCGATGTTCTGGGAAAAACACATGCCAATTGCTGCTGAAGAGAGCTGCTATAACAAGATCATTATTACTTGAACTCTGAACTCTGTATTGTTTTTTCAATTGTGTTTATCTTAAAGAACTTTTGATGAATATTACATTTTCATCATTGAATAGTGTGAGGCATTTGCTACTCTTTAATTTTTCAGAATACCTGCTAACTGTTAATTGAAAAAAAATGGATTGATGCAAAACCCTTGTTTTTGAATGATTTCTTGTATCTAAAGTTACTATTTTTTGAAGGTTGTTTAGTGAATTGTTATATAGTTTGGGGGAAAAGCTTGATCATTGTTATCCAAGAAAGAACAGGCAGTACTTTCTATTTGTCTGCAGGTTGCTGCCCAGCAGCAGTATGTTCCTGTATCCATGGTGGAACAAAGTGGCCGTCAGATGCTGCTCACAGTAAGTGGTGTTTGCCCTGCAAGGGTTTTCTGTGCATTTCTCACTTCATGACATGTTCTAATTCATAACAGCTAGGGAGTAATAATCAATCTGAAAGCATGCCATTAAAATCCAGAGAAAATTAGTGATATAAAATTGTGAAATTTTTTGTTTGTTTTTGTTTTCTTATTAATGAGTATGAGTAACAAAATATTTTCTTATTGAATGGATGGAAAACCACGATACATATTCTTTTCGAGTGGTTTACCCTGATTTCTGTTTCTCTTCTCCAGATATCATGGAATCATTAGGTCAATCGATTCTTTTTATCATCCTTCCAGTGACAATAATATTCTTCTGCAAAAGCTTTTCTAAAATATCTAAACATCTGAAAGAATTATATGATGAAATTACTTCCTGAATCATATTTGATAATTTCAGAATGCTTTGCCTGACCTTTCTGTTGAGACATTCACATATTTACTACTGTATGTTTTCCTGTCAATTACCTAATCTTTTGAGGATTCACAAAGCCAAAACCTTTTATGCCGTATTTTGCGAGTTTTTGAGGCCTGAACGCCAGGGACACGGACTGATTTGTGTTTCTGTTCCAGTCCTTGGATTGAAATGCCACTGGAAAATGCTCCCCCTCTGATCTTTTCACTTGAAAGAGTTTTGGTCCAGGAATACGTGGACTTGAATTTCCCATAAGTTACATTTCAGTTCCATTGAGAAAAGCTGTGTTGTGAAAGTTTTAATTTCGGGTCGTGGACAGAAGGGAACCACAAAAAGGGGTCTACATCAAAGATTGTAGTGTTCCTTATCTAACATCAGGGGGATTTTAAAATGTAATTGAATTTGTAACATTAATGGGCCAAAATTTTACCGAAATTTTTCCAAATTTTTCCAAATTTAACATTGAATAAACCATTGTTGTTATTATTTCATGACAGAAAAGTACACCTTAGGAAACGCGTATCACCAATTCTCGTAAAAACCATGGTTAAGAATTACAACAATTATTTTTTAATATTACATTTGAAAAATGGTGTCATTATAACTTTTTTCATTTAATTAACTATATGTTATAATCAAACAGGGTGAGCGAAAATTTTCTCCAGCTCCCAAAAAAGTTTGTGAAAAAATATTGGTTTTAATGATTTTTTCATTTGTTTCAAATAAAATGACTCATCATTATTAAATGTACCAATTATTAATTAAAACTCAAATTTAATCACAACAAGCATTCAAATTAGAACAAAATACTTGCAAACTGAAAACAAAATTCAAACTTCATTTCTTAGTATTAATGATTTCAGTTATCAAAACACAGATACGCACTCTCACTCACACACACACACACACACACACACTCACACACTCACACACACACACACACGCGCACTCTCACACACACACGCGCACGCACTCTCACACACACACACGCACTCTCTCACACACACACGCACTCTCACACACACACGCGCACTCTCACACACACACGCGCACTCTCACACACACACACGCGCACTCTCACACACACACGCACTCTCACACACACACGCACTCTCACACACACACGCACTCTCACACACACACACACGCACTCTCACACACACACGCACTCACACACACACGCACTCTCACACACACGCACTCTCACACACACACGCACTCTCACACGCGCACGCACTCACTCACACGCGCACGCACTCACTCACACGCGCACGCACTCACTCACACGCGCACGCACTCACACACACTCGCACACGCACACACACACACGCGCACACCCTCACTCGCGCACTCTCTCACTCGCGCGCACTCTCGCTCGCGCGCCTTATCACTCGCACGCACACACTCGCTCACTATCACTCGCTCACTATCACTCTCACACTCGCTCACTATCGCTGGCTCACACTCGCTCGCTCACTCACACTCGCTCACTCTCACTCGCGTTCACCTCGCTCTCTCAATCACACTCACTCGCCCACTTTCGCGTTCACCTCGCTCTCTCAATCGCACTCGCTCACTCCCTCACTCGCGCACACACACTCTCTCACTCGCGCACACACACTCGCTCACTCGCCCACACACTCGCTCACTCTCACTCGAGCACACACTTGCTCACTCTCCCACTTGCGCACACACACACTCGCTCACTCTCCCACTCGCGCGCACACACACTCGCTCACTCTCCCACTCGCGCGCGCACACACTCGCTCACTCTCCCACTCGCACGCACACACACACTCGCTCACTCTCACTTGCACACTCACACTCGCTCACTCTCACTTGCACTCACACTCGGTCACTCTCACTTGCACACTCACACTCGGTCACTCTCACTTGCACACTCACACTCGGTCACTCTCACACACTCGCACCCACACTCATTCACTCACTGTCATTCACTTGTGCACTCACTCTCTCATGCACGCTTTCATATATCTCTTTCTCTCTCATACCTCATGTTCTTTCTCTCTCATTCCTCATACTGTTTCCCTCTCGTACCTCTCTCCCTCTCATACCTCACTCTCCCTCTCATACCTCTCCCTCTCATACCTCTCACTCTCCCTCTCATACCTCTCACTCTCCCTCTCATACCTCTCACTCTCCCTCTCATACCTCTCACTCTCCCTCTCATACCTCTCACTCTCCCTCTCATACCTCTCACTCTCCCTCTCATACCTCTCACTCCCTCTCAGCCCCTCTCCTCTCCCTCTCATACCTCTCACTCTCCTCTCACTTTCTCACTCTCCCTCTCATACCTCTCCCTCCTCATACCTCTCCCTCTCATACCTCCTCTCACTCTCCCCCTCATACCTCTCACTCTCCCCCTCATACCTCTCCCTCTCCCTCTCATACCTCTCTCTCCCTCTCATACCTCTCTCCCTCCCTCTCATGCCTCTCTCTCTCTCATACCTCTCTCTCTCTCTCTCTCTCATGCCTCTCTCCCTCCCTCTCGTACCTCCTCTCTCCCTCCCCTCTCGTGCCTCTCTCCCTCCCTCTGTTGCCTCTCTCCCTCCCTCTCCTTGCCTCTCTCCCTCCCTCTCATACCTCTCTCTCTCCCTCTCATGCCTCTCCCTCTCATACCTCTCTCCCTCCCTCTCCTTGCCTCTCTCTCTCCCTCTCATACCTCTCTCCCTCCCTCTCATACCTCTCTCCCTCCCTCTCATACCTCTCTCCCTCCCTCTCATACCTCTCTCCCTCCCTCTCATACCTCTCTCCCTCCCTCTCATACCTCTCTCCCTCCCTCTCATACCTCATGTTCTCTCTCTCTCTCATACCTCTCTCTCCCTCTCATACCTCTCTCCCTCCCTCTCATACCTCTCTCCCTCCCTCTCATACCTCTCTCCCTCCCTCTCATACCTCTCTCCCTCCCTCTCATACCTCTCTCCCTCCCTCTCATACCTCTCTCCCTCCCTCTCATACCTCATGTTCTCTCTCTCTCTCATACCTCACGCTCTCTCACACATGCTCTTTCTCAAACTTCATGCTCTCCCACACCTCATGCTTACTCTCCCCCATCAGACTCACTCGCATCACTCTCAAACCATACTCGCTGCTCACTCCTCACGCTCTCGCTCCGCACGGTTGCTTTCACACAGCACGGTTGCTTTCACACTGCACGCTTGCTCTCACACCGCACGCTTGCTCTCACACTGCATGCTTGCTCTCACACTGCATGCTTGCTCTCACACTGCATGCTTGCTCTCACACTGTTTGCTTCTTCTCACACCGTTTGCTTCTTCTCACACCGTTTGCTTCTTCTCACACCGTTTGCTTCTTCTCACACCGTTTGCTTCTTCTCACACCGTTTGCTTCTTCTCACACCGTTTGCTTCTTCTCACACCGTTTGCTTCTTCTCACACCGCACGCTTCTTCTCACACCGCACGCTTCTTCTCACACCGCACGCTCACACCGTTTGCTTCTTCTCACACCGTTTGCTTCTTCTCACACCGTTTGCTTCTTCTCACACCGTTTGCTTCTTCTCACACCGCACGCTTCTTCTCACACCGCACGCTTCTTCTCACACCGCACGCTTCTTCTCACACCGCACGCTTCTTCTCACACCGCACGCTTCTTCTCACACCGCACGCTTCTTCTCACACCGCACGCTTCTTCTCACACCGCACGCTTCTTCTCACACCGCCGCTTCTTCTCACACCGCACGCTTCTTCTCACACCGCACGCTTCTTCTCACACCGCACGCTTCTTCTCACACCGCACGCTTCTTCTCACACCGCACGCTTCTTCTCACACCGCACGCTTCTTCTCACACCGCACGCTTCTTCTCACACCGCACGCTTCTTCTCACACCGCACGCTTGCTCTCACACCGCACGCTTGCTCTCACACCGCACGCTTGCTCTCACACCGCACGCTTGCTCTCACACCGCACGCTTACTTTCATTCCGCACGCTTCCTCTCATTCTTTGCCCTCTCCTACTCCCTCTCACTCGCACCATACGTACAAACACCCAAACTCTCACACTTGCTCGCTTGCTCTCATTTACACTCGCTTATACACGCTCTCATGCTTACGCACACATTTTGACCTATGACATTTATTGTTAGAGAAGTAACAAAAGTCTACTAGGAAAATAATATAACTTTGATGATATAATTAACAAATACAAATGATCTTATATTAAATCATTTACATAGTTGACAAATGACTTTGAAGAGTTTTTTTTTTTTTTCCTAAAAGTTATAAAAATATTCCAAATTATCAGGGGAGAAAGGAGGATATCATGAATTGAATGTATTAGGATATAAAATGTTTTTATACACGAGGCAATGGTGCTTCTTTCAAAATTTTCAGTAGAGGTCAAAGATCCCTTTGTCCCTTCTGTTAATGCATATAACAACAACATTAAACTTGATACTATATGTATTGCTCAAAAACAGGCAAAACCGTACTATTGCTGCCTGTAAAACAATGATAATTTTTAAAATAATAGAAGCAGCAGTAGTAGTAATCATGTAATATTTACTCTAAAATATGCCCTATGAAATTACCTTATTGTAAATTAAATTTCCAAAAACATAAATGACTGTACTTTTAGGTAACAAAGCAATTCTTATTATATTTGTTGTTATCACATTTCAAGATGTTATCTTTCATTTTTTAACTCAGACTTATTGAAAATAACGTTAAAATCAGTGATGTGGATTGGCATCTGACTTGGGTCTGTGGACTGAAACTAAACCTTCACAAGACACCATTTCACTGTATCGACAGGTACCGTTGATACCTAAATGTTCAAACCAAAATGAAACCGGTAGGAATTCAAGAAGCTTCTTCCTTAATAGAAACTATTTTAAATGGTCCAAGGTAGTGACATGCTCTCATTTTTACAATGGGATTTCAGCCTATGGACTATATCCACAAGTCAGCAAGTTGTTGATACTAACACCTGAAGAATGTGATTCCTATGATGTGTGTTATAATTATTAATATCAGTGTTGCATGAAAATATGTTCCCAGGGTTAAGCAAGTCAGTTTTGACAAAATCTATAAATTTGTAAATAAGCAGGCTGGCAAGATTCCAATGTCAATGAAGAGAATTTTTGCAAGAATGGCAATGGATGGCATTTTATTATTATTCGAATAATTTTTTCTGCAATTAAAGGTCTAGGAATTTTAGGCCATATCGCAAAATACATGCAATGAGTTGCATGAATGCTGACAAAATTTGAAGGAATTCTGAATACGTAACAATGAGCTTAATTTAGTGTTAAATTCTGTTATATGTATATTACATCTGAGGTTTGAGTGAAGTGTGTGTATTCCATTGAGGTGGGTGGGGGGATGTAACTGTTTTAGGTCATCACAACAAGATACAAAAATGTTAGCAGTGCATTTTTCGGTGAATGTCAATACTACTTCATTCAAAAGAAATAAATCTGTTTTAGGGAATTTTTCTAAATATAAAAAGTAAATAAATAAACAAATATGCAGAAAAGAAACTGAGAGAATGTTTAGTAGAAAGAATTGAATTATTTCTTCATCATCATTAACCATATTAGCCCTGCGCCAAAAAATTCACACTTCACCTTGAAATTTCTTGGTTTTTTGTTGCTTCATCATGGTTTTGATTGTGATAATGTTTATTTTCTTCTTCTTATTGTTATTAACATCAAAGATTTCATATTTTGTCAAAGCACATAGTACACTTAACACACTCGTGCATAAAAATAACTGTGATTTATTTTAATATATTATGATAATGTTAGTATTGTGTGTTAAGGCATGTGTTTGATCTCCTGGACAGTAGAGTACTCATGTTGGGATATTGGATTTGATAATTTTGTATACTATAGTCCTCAAAAGGTGAAAATACTAATCACTTACTCCACAGAACATAGAATTCTATAGTGTACCAGCAAATCTTTTACATCTTTACCAGTTAAACGGTAATATGAAGGTTAGTGATTACCACAGCATACGCTAATGCTGTTTTTCTGGAAACCTCTGAGAGTAACTTTCTCTAGAGGAGAATCCTGCACGAAACTTCAAAAGAACAATTATTTATTATAACTTTAAAAAATGAAAACATCATGATATGAAAAAATCTGAAATAATTAAAAACCTAATTTATTAATCACTAACCTAATCTACCTTTCTGAACTGAATAAAAGTGTAATTCTCAAAACCTAACAACTAACCTAATGTACTATGCAATAATTTCGATTCACAATTTCCTCAATAAATATTAAATGTCAATGCTTGTACACACATTTTAATGATTTTAAATAACTTGACATCGCCTTCATACTCACAGCACTTATCTTCAGTAATTGAAGTCATATTATTCTTAATAATATTTCTTCTTTGTAGTATCAAATCCACTCCAGTTCTTACTTTAATCATGAAACCATCTCCCCTCCAAATGCTGCTATAATTTGCATCCACAATGCAGTCCGCATACATGCACCCTCTCTGTATGATCAAAGCTCTCGATCTCCAATACACGTAAGCGAGTGACTTTTTCACTAATTGGAAACCTTCTAGATATCCACTGATGTATGTATAACATCTGACTTCCTGTGTTTCTGTGTTCTTGGCCAAGTCCTCACTTGTTATTAACAGTCACCCTGCAACCAATGCTTCCGTAATGTCCATTTACATTCTTCATAATTTCCCAACTTTTATTAATAAAGTTCTTCCTTTTAACACATTGTGTTCTGTCACAGTGGAGAAGAAATGCTATGGTCACAGGAGTTTTTGCTCCCTCTCACTCCTTCATTCCACTCCACTTGCTTTGGACTGTTTGGGTGCTTGTGTTTTGCATATGTGGTAATTGTATCTTCCATGTGATTTTTTAGTGATGTACTTGTTAAATACATAGAAACAGGAAATACAGTACAAAAATATACAAAATACTGCAGCAGTATTTTTTAACACATAATTTTCTATTTCTGGATTTTATCATGTCTTAATATGTTTGTTACACAAATGAAGTGAGGCAAGGAACCTCAGACACAGCTTTCATGTTTAACTGTGAAATATTAAGAATGAAAGCTGTTACACATTAGGAAATAGTTGAGAAAACCAGTAAAATACATCGTTCAGCACTATCACATTGCTAGTAGCCTGGCCACCTCAACGAACAGCATCGGACTGAGAGCTGGCAAACATTCAAACCCAAGGGACGCCACAGTGCTACCTACCTCTAGTAATATTTAACATTATTGTTGGAAAATCACCCCATCAAAAGCATTGAGAATTTAGCATAGAGAATTCAATGTAATGGGAGCAGTATTCCACATTAATGGGAATATTTTTCTAGAATGGGTGCTGTTTTGCAATAATATAAAATTAATTGCATAACTACCCAGTTTGAAAAATACAACAATGTGAAAATAATGTGTTTAAATTTTTATAAAACTATCAAAATCCATGAATTCAAATAAATATGCAATTGATGGGAAATACTTTGTACGTTAATGATACTGTTATGAATTTGAGCTGGTCATTTTGTAATTTTTAATTATGTATTTTGAAAATTTGGCCTGTTATAAATCGGTAAATAAGTTTGAACTAATTATACATTTTAATAATCTACAAAAAACAGTTAACTGCTATATTTATAACATGAATGTTTATGTGGAACTAGTACATGTAAATGTAAGTAATGTAAAGATTTGCATTAGTTCTTTTTCTTTATAAAATGTCATGATTAATTTGTTAAACATTATTTTCAAAGTTACCTTCATTTTGGCAAAAATAAAACTCCTTTCCATAGGAATGCTCATTTAGAATAAGAATAGTTAGGTCACCTTTGTAGATTGTGCTGGCAGGCAGTGAGTTGATCATAGAAGTGGGGGTGCTGTGCAACAACCCCAGGATTGGCCAGGTGTCTTGGTATCCTCACTATAGTATTCTATGCTCAGTGAATTACTCAGGATCTAATCTTCTGATTTCAGTTTCAAGTAGTTGAACAATACTTCAAGGTCCATCTGAGCATGATAATTCTTTGGAAGTTTTTTAATAGAGTAGATAGATAGAATTATAATGGCAGTTATAATTTGCTTGTTGTATAGTTTGTTCCTCCTGTTATGTGTAAACAGTTACATTTCTGTGTGAAAAATATATTAGTTACCATCATTTATATCCAAATGTCTCAATTGTTGGAGTAAACAGCCCACACACAATTGTGATGGTATTGTAATATTTTAATCTGGTCTTAGGATGTATTACATGGAATTTTCAAAAAAAAAAAAAAAAAAAAAAAAAAAGAGTGAAACAATCTAACTTGAATTTAGGGAGCTATTTTGCATATGAAACAGCATGCTCAGAGGTTCACCACCAGTGGGGGCGTAACTGGCAGCTCTGTTCCCAGAATGCAGTGCAGACAACATGGCCAAGCAATCGACAGATGGTTGTTCCATCTTGGCAGCAGTTGCCTCCTCAGCATGCAGCCATTCAGCAACCTCTGCTCTCAGATGCTGGTGATTGGGGGAGGCCTCTCATTGTGGACTCCAGCACTATTTTGCAAGTGAGGAACTTAATATAATTGTGTATTGTAGATACGCGATATCTTTCATCCTTAGCAAAACTTGTTGAGGTTGCTTTTTGTGAATATTTATGTTGGTCGGAAGAGTAATGTTTATTCCATGGATTTGTGCAGGAACACAGGCCTGTGTTTCCTGTGGATGTTGCGACAGAGGTGTATGATCCATCCCTAGTGGACCACCACGCTAACCACCATTCTTCAGCATCTGTAGTCAATTCTGGTGGAGGTTCATGGACAAACAAGCGAGGTGTTTCCAAGAGTTCACATCATGCTGCAGCTGCTGCTGCCGCTGCAGCAGCGGCTGCTGCTGCACAGGTTACAACCAGCAGTCAGCACTCGTTGGCACCACCACAAGCACAACAGATGACACATCACCATCATCACCACCACCATCACTTGAGTGTGCAGCACACTAAGAAGGAACCCACACAGTTGAGTCCTGTGAAGAAGCGTGTGAAAGAAGGCACTCCACCTTCAGGTATGCTATGTTCAGTGCTTTTCTGATTATATTCACCTACATCATGGTTGTGTGAACTCTAAACTCGTGTATCTAAAGCCACATCTCTGCTTGTTGACATTTAACATCTTAAATGTTAATCATATATATGTTGAATACCAACCATTGACCATTTGATTTTACTTAAATTTAGAACATCAAAAATTGTCATTGAAAGTACTGCCCTTCCCAAGCACTCACGATTTTGCCCAAAGGTTAGTCATCAATACCGGGACAAACACTTGACTTAACACGTTTTCCATTCCTGATGGAGAACATCCAACTTGTTAAGATGTTAAGTGCAAAATGTTAACAGTTAACTGTTCAGTTAGTGGAGATGTGATAAATATTCATTTGACGTATGTGTGTTTAACACAATGTTGTAGTGGAGACATGGCTTAACAGATGGAATGTGTAAATGCTATAGAAACATTACAACCTTCAATAATCAGAAACTTTGCCTCCCTATTCTAACATTTTGATAGTAAATTATGACTCTTAATACTAATTTCCTGTAAATATGTTTTATCTCAGCAGCAAGTGCGTATTCCGCAAGTAGTAGTGGAAGCAGGCGGCGACATTCACCTGTGGCCAGCAGTGCCACAAATGGCCATTGGCCACCAAATCAAAATCACCAGCAGACTCAGAGTTCTGTTGTGCAGTCAACTGGCAAACATCACAGTCACAACTTGCAGCAACAAGTGCATCAACAGCAACAACAACACCACCAACAGCAACAGCAGCAACAACAACAACAACAGCAGCAGCAGCAGCAACAACAGCAGCAGCAACAGCAGCAGCAGCAGCAGCAACAAGTACAGCAACAGCAACAAGTACAGCAACAGCAGCAGCAGCAGCAACAGCAACAACATCAACAACAACAACACCAACAACACCAACAGCAGCAGCAGCAGCAGCAACCTCCACCATCACAGTTGGATGCTCAACAAGCTCAGGTCAGAGCCGTGAATAAGGGCATTCTTTCTCCTAGTTATGTTCCTCTTCCTCATATGTTATGTGCTTGTATGTATGAGTTATAATTTGTTGTTTTTACTTTGTCATAATCCTAAAAAAATGTTTACTTTCCATTGAATATTTAACACTCCACTATTCACATGGGTATTAGGATACAGCAAGATCTATCTTTTTTGTTGCGGAGGGGGTTGTTCATGTAGCTTGATGAATGTATTCATTAATGGAGCTGTAAGAAATATATTTTACCTTGTTTCATTCTGGTATTTGTAATAATACGTAACTTATAGTTTTATGAAATAGCTTGGGGGATTTACGTACCCTTTGTGAGCATCTTTGTCAAGGTTATGACGTACAGTAGCAGAATAACTCTACACCCAAATTTATTTGTCAATATAATTGGTCTATAAGTGTGTGAATACTGTTTTCAATTATTTAAGTCTAAATGTAATATTACAGGTTCAACAAGTTGTGTCAGGACGTCAGCAAACTATCACAATTCACGATACACCATCCCCAGCAGTTTCTGTGATTACAATATCTGACAGTGAAGATGAAGCTCCAGGCAAATGGTGAGTTAAATGAGCTCTTAAAAATTTAGCAAATAATTGTTTGTTTGTTTACTCGTTCATTTACGCATTTATTTATGTATTTATTCAGGCACATGTTGCTAAAAAAAAAAAGGGCCACACCATGCATGTTACATACTGTTGAGCAAATGTTACTTTCAACAAACGCTAGAAAAGTTGTTTATTTACTACTAAGGGTTTACACCATTCTTAAATCTCTTCAAACACAAGTCTCTTCAAAGACAAAGCAAATTTCAGGTGCATTTTCTATTACTGCCTCATTCCTTGACCTTTGGAAGTTGAATGCACTTCAGCACAGGGTCATTTCAATGTATAGTTCTCCATTGTACATAACTAGCACCTTCACCACGGTCAGTGATTAATAGCTTTTTACTTCTTTTAGATTCAAAATTAATGTTCTGCTTGTGATCCATTTGTAGTCATTTCATATTCTTTCTCTTCAATGCCTGGAATCTTTCCTTGAAAAAACATATGGACAACATTTGGCTGACTGCATTTATGAGAAACAATATTTCTTTCTAATACTCATTCTTTATTACTTAATATTAATCTGTACTGCTTTTAAAATGAAGAATAAGAAAGTTCTTCATTGTTCAAGACATGTTATAAAACCTTTTGTTCCCTTGATCTTACCAAACAGTTTCGTACAGAGAACTTCAATATTAAATATGGTTCGGTGTGAAAACAAGGCATCTGTGTGTGGCCATCAGGTGTAGCTTGTTGCATAGTGTGCTGGCCAGTGTAGTGATTGTTGTGTTGGGTTTGTGTTGGTGACAGCTGTAAGGATAGGGACTGCGGCGCGTGCTGCGAGACGGGCCTTGGCCTAGCGTGCCACATCAGCTCGGACTGTCCTTCCGTGTTGACGATAGCCTCACAAGACGATGCGTATCGCAGGTATCAACCACAACAAACAACAGAAAACAAGACACTTTTCTGTTCTTCTGCCTTGTTGCTGCCATTGCTGCTACTGCTGCTGGCTTGCCTTCCACTGGCCACTTTCACTTGCTTACACCAGATAAGGCTGACTTTCAAGGAAACATTACATTCCTCTTCAAGCATTGCTTCATGGGTGCTGTGTGATTATAAACTAGGAACAGCAATTTGCTCTTGTCTCACTCTTTACAAATTGATAGCCTTTAATAATTAATTATTTATTCCTTTGAAGGTATGGTACAGTCTATAATGTTCAATCTCTGTTTAATCAATATTCGGTTCTTTGCTATGGAACGAGTTTTTGTTGAAAAAAATTTGTTTATTTTAAATTCTAAAATTTTGATGTCCTCAACTACATTAACAGTGGAATAGTTTTATTTTGTAAACAAACTTGTTAAAATTGGAATGTATTTTGAGGTTTGAGAGTAAAGTTAAATTTTTTTTGGTTAGGTAGATTATGATGTTTAATAAATTATAGTGGCATTGAAAAATTGTTTGTTGCCCCCATAATTCAAAGCAAAGAAGAAGAATCAATGTTGTAAAGTTTATAATAATAAACAAAATTGCTTTCATTAATTTTCATAAGGGAAAAAAATGTATAAAAATTCACTTGAATATATATAGTAACAAATTTCTTTTAAGTAGCTGGTCATTAACAATTTTCAAATTGAGGTCAGATGGCCCTACAGTGTTATGTTCCTCTTGTGCCATTAAAATAATGGTAAAGAAATTTTAGTGCTTTGGGCTGTATACACTGACATTCCTTTTGCCTTTCATTTTGTAATTTCATATTCTGTTATGAATTGGAATTTTCTGGTGTTTTGATTTAATTTTTATTTGTATTCCTTAGTAACTGAAATTTGAAGTATGTTATAAATTTTTTTAAATGACCTTTAGGGACTAGAGCAAATGGCTGCTTCAGGACTCCTGCATGCAAGTTTGCTGGGGTGAAATAACATTCTTTGGGGTGTTGTAACTTGGATAAGTGGATTGTGTCTCAGCCTTATGTGCATATGGTGTTAAAGATGTCATCATTGATTATCTTTCCATTGCTTGATATTTTTGTAACCTTTGAGGTATTTACTTGGGAATATTGTAACTAACTCTTGTAATTGTTTTTCTTCAAATATTTAACAGTAGTAATTACATTTGTTTAATTCTTAAATTAGTCTTAATAATCCATTCATTGTGTTGTTCCTAATGTCTATTGCCTCATTTTGTGCTGAGTGTCATACTTGAGGCTTGCGAGTTTCACATAGCAAATGCCAAAACACATCTTTCACAAATTTTGCACAATTTTCACTGCCTTTGAAACATGGGCAATCCTGTGCCCTGTGGTGGATACTAGTAAAATGTAGTTGTTAGTGACTTATTTTAACTTAATTTTGAAAAAATAACTTCCTCCTCCATGTGGAAATTAAGATGGACTTGCATAACTGTTTCAAGATTGTACAGTTAGACATAACATTCTTAAGGGGGCAGATTTTCATTCACAGTGAAATCTCATTATAGTGAAATTGAAAAATGATTCAAATCAAAGAACAATAATTAGATTAATCTTATCATCAGATCATTCATATTTTACATATTCAGTACATCCAAAATTGGAATTTTGGATGAAATATTCTTTTTAACTATTAGACAGTGGACCAGTGAACAGAAAATGTTTTAGGTCTTCGCATTTTGTTGTGTACTGATTGGGAATACCAAATAATATGATCCATTTTGTTACCAGTAGCATCAATGACAAGATCATGTTGCTGCACGTTTATTTTGAAACTTCTTATTAACTTCACCAGTCTCCATATTTTTACAAAACTTCAAAAGAAGAGAAAAGTGGCTTGATTATACCCGAAATTTGTTCAGTGTGATGTAGTTGCCTTAATTTTTTATATAAATTCGACAGTGAGAAAATGTAAGTTTTATAAATGTATTGCTTAGATATATTTTGTGATGTGTTATATTTATTTTTCCTATCAGAGAATATGTTAAGAAATAACAATTAAACTAAGAAATTTATTTGCTCTTTACTGAGCAATGCTTGTTAAATACTCGTACCTGATTGTCCACGTTACTAATTTTTGAATTTAAAGGAAAAAAATATTTTATCAACACAATGTGTATCTGACTCCTTTAACTTTCAAAAAATATATACTTAATTTTCCCTAATATATTCTGTATTGACTGAAGTTTTAATTTTTCTTGTGATGCTTTTAAGCAACTTTTTAGATAAATGAATCAACTGATTTAAAGTTACTGTATTTATCTGAATATAAGAGTGTCAATATAAGATGGCCCCTAATTTTGAAGAGGCTTCCTGAGAATTTTATAATTTCTTAAATAATTCTTACTGTTTAATCAAAGTAAAATTGAAAATTCTCTTATTGACTAGAAAATTGCCTTATTGATGAGAATTTTAGGGCTCATTGCTGAACTATCATTTTCTTGTTCCTTAAAATCATTATAATCATGGTTTTTGTCACTATCCTTATCATCTTCAAGTGTATCAATGTTTCTTTCTTTTTGCTTCCATGCTGTGACATCTGTTTTTAGACCCCTCTGAAAGTTTTCTGCATTGAATTTGTGTTGTTCTTAGTCTTTTATCAGATGCCACCTAAGAACACGTGCTTTTATGTCTCCAGATTTTCTATCTGTCCCACACTTGTTAATAGCCTCTTCCGTTAACAGATCAAAATGCATTTTGCATTTGCCGGGTGTCGATCCAGGATTCTGCACGGCCTCGTCAAACCCGCATGATGTAACAAACTCTCAGCATTTTTTTTCACATTATGTTTCATTTAATACAATGCTGTTCGTTTGAGATTCTCTCTTTACAGGCCCATTCAAAAATTTTAGTTTGAGTTGCTTGACAAATTCACTATGGACGTCAAGAATATGACAATGAATATAATTATTGTAGATACATGCGATATTTTATCATTTCCGCAGTTTATTGCTATGCCAACATTACGAATCATCTCATGGAATTGCAATTTAAAAACTTAAACCCTAACCAACTAGGCTTAATCTGAGAATATAGGATGACTTTTTGACTGAGATATTTAGGAAAAAACGTAATCTTATATTCAGATAAATAAGGTATTTCTTGTTCTTGGTATTTGCTCTTGTGAAAAATTTGAAGTCAAGATATTAATAATTTGTCACTGCTATGCAAAGATATTTCTTTCAAAATTATTGAATTACAATTAGGTAACAACAGAAGGATTTTTCTTTCTTAAGCTTTAATTGTATTTTTTCTTAGGAGAACACTATAAAGGGGTTTCACTGTACTGACAAAGTTATATTCACAAAAAGTAATGTGTTGTTATTCATTTTGAAGAAGGTGAAATAATAGTCAACTACGATCTATAAAGGAACTAGTAGAATATTAAATTTTAGTGTTGCACAATTTGCACTAGTTGAGGCCAGCTTCCACGTTCAACATACACACACCCATACACTTTTCTCTTGTTTTATTTTGATTGATAGTTACAACTTAAATCATGTTTTTTTAAATAAATGTTACTATGAAAATTTCAGTTGATGTAAACGTTCTTATATTTGAAATTATAAGATTTGTAAATAGTGTTGTTCAATTTTCTTAACTTCTGCCAAGTGTCAGTCATTTGTTCAAATTTAGTTTAGAACAACTAGTACAGTATTCGTTCATATAAAACATTGGATGTATTAGAAAATTGAGAATGATGTGTTTTGATTTAACAGTACTCAATCTACACCATCACGAAGCAATAGCACCCGGCAACGAAAAAATGTAATTTCGTGTGTAACGGTTGCTGATAGTGATGGAGAAGAACATCGTAGTCCAGAAAAACTCCAACAGCAACAGCAGCAGTTGTATCTTCAACATACACAACAGCAGCAGCAGCAACAGCAACAGCAACAACAACAGCAAGCACATCAGTCCCAGATCCAACCACCACAGATGGTAGTACAGACTTCCAACCAGCAGCAGCAGCAACAACAGCCTCAGGCTCATCAACCTCAAATCCAACCACCTCAGATGGTTGTACAGACACCCAACCATGTGGTGCGAGAAATCAAACATGAACCTCAACACAGGTGAGTTATAATAAAGTTCACAGTTTGCCTGAGTATTTGCACTGTCATATTCTATAGAAGTCATACAAAAACAGGGGAAATGCACTGTAATTGTATGTGTGCCAACTACTTAAAATCACCAATATATTCACCCCTTGGATTTTGTCATCATTGTTATTCATTTAGAATAGGAAGAAAAGGAAATAATTGACTTCCTTTCAAGTGTGAAGCTTGTTTTACACTGTCATTATTCATCCTTTTTCTGTACAGAAAATGAATGGAAAAGACGTTTGTTTCTATGTAGTTTTGTTTCTATATCGATACTGAATGAACGAGATTAGCATTTTACATGGTCGTTTTATTTTCGGCACTTAATTGTGACGAAAACATTTCCTCTGGACACAGCAAAAATCACTGAAAATCAAACGCTAAACATAGTATTGATGGTTACAAATTAAGTTAGGTTGTAGATTGTTTTAGGACTGAGCACAGAACAAGGCAACCTTACACATTTTATTTCTAACCATACTAATCACTTCACATTACAATTCAACACATACGAACAATCTCAAAAGAAATCACACACAGCAAACGAGGAAAAATACTGGAAAGTGACACCAGGGGGATGATAGTGAAACTGAGTAGAATCTGTACTGAAAATGGAACAAGTCCTTTTTCTGTACAATTTGCATTCTCTGGTCTGTCTTTCTGCGCTGATGAAAAATGATGAATATATTGTATAAAATAGGCTTAAGTCATTGTTAATATAAAATACTATTTATTCTGTATTAAATTCCATAATTAATTAGGTACATACAAAATGGCTTATGCCTGTTAACATTAAGCTGGTTATTGCATCTTAAGAAAACAGTGTGAAGTAATTAACTGTTTTGCGTTACAATCTTCTATAATAACTACCGACTTAACCTTTTTAAATTTTTCTTTGTATTTGTAAAATCTGTCCATTTTCTCTTATAGGGTAAAGTTAAATATATAAGTATTTCGTAGTTTTGCATTAGGTATTTGTTTTTTCAGTTGAGGTTAATTAAACGTTTGTTGAAATGCACACCTCTTGTTCATCACAGTGGGACATCAAGTCAGTGGCAGTCACTGAACTCAGGGCGGGTGGCTTGCTGTTTCAACAGTTCGGGCTATGCACCTTCGAGTACTGCAAGCAGCAGTAGCAGTGGAGCTAGTGGGAGCTCAGGAGCATCGCAGTCTCAGAAGAAGCGTCTTCTCGCAAAAGCCCAGTCTGAGTGCATGCTGGGAGTGGCCACAAAACGGGAACCTGGAGTGTCTGAATACCATGGGCACCATGGCGATTATCTTCACTGTGCTGCTGCATCTGCTGCAAACGGAGTAGTAGCTACAACAGGCTATCATTACGCCTCAACTTCATCAAATGGACAAGAGCAGCATGCAACATCGTACAGTAACGGCTGTGGTGGGAGCGGAGACAAGCGCAGTTCATGGGCTCCCCCAGCTGCTCACAGTGGCCGAGACATCCTTGCTCCTCCCTCAGCTCATAAGCGAGAGCCTGGTACTCGAGATCACCTTGGAAGCCATCGTGAATATCACATACCTCAGCAATGTAAGTGACATTATTTTAACATAGAAATAAGTCTTAAGAATTTGTTTTCTTAATTAAACTTTACAGAAATCAGTATGTCTACTTTACAAAAGTATTACAATTATCAGAAGGCTCACATTATCACAAGGTATCTCAATTATATTTATTGATGGTATGTAAGTAGTAGATTCTAAGGTCTAATATATCACTATCAAAAGTTTTAACTAAATTGCACATTTTTGTTTTCAATTTGTTAGATATATATTTCACGGTAATAGTTTCATGAAACAAATTAATAAGAATATGTATGACTAAATAGTAATAAACAGAACAGTCATTGATAAAAAAGGTAATTAATAATAATTATGCCAATAACAACTAGGCTAAAAATACCATGTTCTACTACTACACAAAAAAAATATTCTTACTGATTTCTCTACCTCCTTTTAGGTTCCCTTTCCAGCTTTCTCTTGTGAGGCATACTTTTGTTTTATGTAGGTTGTCTTACTGGAACCACTTTCTATACTGAACTCTCATCTAACATCAACAAGTAATCTAGACTTAAAGCTACTTTCCTGAGAAAGTTTCAAAATGTGATTTTTTTTCTGAAACAGAAATTAATTCCCTCACAAGAGAAGAGACTAGGAATCCCCATTCTAAGTAAACTGTGTCTCCATGCAGGGAGATCAACAGTAATTTTCATTGTTCTTCTGTTTCCTAATGCATTTTGGTTCAACATGTATTGAAGTGGTACAAAAACAATGTATGTTGTGGTCAGAAGTAACTGAGAATTCAGGTTTAATCACTTAAATGCTGTCATAAAGTGAAATAATTTGAAACAAAAAAGTGCAATCAGTTAGAATATAAACAAAACAAAACATGATGCTAAAGACAGTGATCAGCAAAACTACACTCCGGAGTGCATGAGAGCAACACGTGTTATCTTTCATTTTCTGATCTTCACATGTCTTAAAAGTGACAGTGTGCACAACATGGTATGAAAATAAAATTCATAAACAATATAATAGGTTTAGTGATTTTAATTCCTTGGATAGAGATTTTGAAAGTTTTGAAAATTCCGATTACTAGGAAAATCTTCCCAGAGATCGTGTTTTAAGGACAAACGTTTGATGCTGTTGTTACAAGTGGCATGTTTTGCCCTGATGATGGGGAAAGTGTAAAATTTTATCTAAAGTAAATGTGATATCTGAATGATCATTGTCTGCCATATTCATAGAAAGATAATCAGGTTTAACCGTATTTGTCTCTTAATTTCTTTAATGACTGTCAGAGAACAGAAAATTTATCATTCACAATTAAATTGAATCAAATTAAGTATTCCATGTTCATTCAACAGGAAATAAGATGTATCTTGTGATATGTTAAGTTATTTTATTATTATTATTAATAATTATATTTTAGTATGTTTCCTTTTCAGCATATTTACCTGTTGGTTTTCATATTACAGCTGTTGTTCACAAAGATTACATCCAACCTCCTGCTGCACATACAACGAGGGAACCAATGCCTATGTCTTCTCGGGAGCAGCATTTGCTTGCAGCAGCTCAGGCTAAGAGTTGGAGCTCAGCAGCTGCAGCAGCAGCAGCGGCAGCAGCTGCCACTCATCCAGCTCTTCATCAGGGTTATCGCCACACAAGCACTTCCCATCTTTCCCCCCAGCCCCCAGGGCACCCTCCCCCGGCCTTGGCTGCATCCACAAGCAGATTATCCCCTCCTCAGCACCCTTTGTCTGCAGCTGGGCAGCCTCTGTATCATCAACCAGAATTGTATCGCCGCCCTCCTGCAGTTTATGTGACTACTACTCAGCCTGCTTATCTGCCAGCCAGCCATCAGGTTGCACCTTTTACAGCAGGGTGAGTTAAAGAAAGCCAGTCTATATGTTTTGAGTAAGAAGTGAATGAAACTCAAAAACAGAAAGTCTTGAGCTTCATGCATTCTTATGGTACATATGGGAATCAAGACAGGTTTCAACTCTGTATTGATAATATTAGAAATCTGATCATTTTATCTCTCGCTTCTCAATTAATAATTATTTTACTTCATCTGTGGTATTAAATACAGATGGTATTATAATTGTTAGAAAATTTACTTTGAAGATTTTGAGTTTTGAGGGTCCCCAATCCTTTGTGTAATATCTGTTGATGTATCCTTCCGGATAGGACTTTCTCAATTTCGAAGTGTGTAAACAAATTTGGCACTCAACAAACATGGGAATGTTTCCAAAAATAGTACCCCATTATAAATTTTTTTAAGTATGCATATTATGTTTTGTTAATTTTATTCTTTTTAAGGAGAACATTGACTTCACTATACAACATTCACAAAGTTTCTCAAAAATTGTCCAATCTTTTTCATCAAATTTTGGTTTGTAATAGAATCAAATGACCATAGTGCATGTGTAAACTCATTGCAAACTCTGAATTTTCAGAAATTATCAATGTGTAATTGATTTTCAATTGCTTGTTTTCATCAATAATTAAAACTATGTATTATTTTTCTGTTATTGAGTGTAACAAAACAAGGGCTTTAAGTATGTCGTGAATTATTGTGCTTAGTCTTTGCAAACGGTTAAATGGCAATGAGATTCTTACCTAAATTTCCTTAATCTTTCAAAGTGCATCACGAAGAGAAGTTCTTTTTATCTTTTCAGCAATATTTATTTCTGAAACAAAAGTTAGCTATTCCATTGTTGACACTTTATTTGTTATTTAACTTACATATGCTTGACATGCTTGGTTATCAAAGGAAATTTTGTGATCAATACATATGGAATGTGTAGAACTCTTGACTGGGTCTGTGTGTATGTCTCACTCAAACACCGTATTTGGTGAAAGTCAAATTTTGATTTACAACAAAATATGGTCAGAACCAGTTTCGTATTGTGGATATTTCTATTTGGTCACTCTCTGAAATGAAATGCCCACAACTGGTTGTGGGTTAACACATTTCCTCAATTCCTGATCTGAATATTAATTTCGGTGTTAGTACACATAGGAAGTGAGACTGGGGCATTTAATTAATTAAAAATATGTTTTAATATAAAATGGGTTTGAAATTGTGTGTTGAACTGGCTCAGAAATGTTTTATGTTGATTGCATAGGTTGGAATCTGGCCTTGAACTTTGATGCACAAAGTAAAGTGTTTGGCCAAAAAGTATTTTCAATAAAATATGATGAAAATGACGTGTTAGACAGACTGAAGAATATTTTATGTTCATCTCTAAGGCCAGAGCCTTGTCTTGAACTTCATCGTGTATAGTGAAGCATCAACTCTCCTTATAAAAACTTCAGATCAAGGATTGAGCCCTTGTGTATATTCAGAACACATGGAGGGTATTTCATTTCAGACAGTGACAAAATAGAAAAATAACTTGATGTAGCATATGCACTTTTTGGTTCAAGTCGCAGTGTGGGAAAAATTTTGGTCATTGGCCTATTTCAGGGTTTGAGTGTAACAAATTTCTGTCTAGTTCAAAGTTCAATCAATATAATATATTGATTGAAAATGATTTTATTTCAAATTGCTCACATCAGAAAGTATACAAGTTAAATATGGGTTTTATTGCCTATATGGCTAGTTAGTGGGAAATAATCTGTTTAGTTTATTTATAGATTAAATGGACCAGTTCAAAAATTCCAAACTTTGGAAATCAATATTTTAAAAGTGAAAAAACCTTCATATTTGATCCTAAGTTCAAACAGCCAATCTCTGAACTGAGCATTATAGCATTAAAAATCAGTAATGTGCGTGATTAAGCATTCTAATATTGCGAAGACCTGAGATTGAATTTCGCAGAAAATCAAAGTCACTTTAATTTTATTGTGGAAAATTGTTTCTGTCCCTAATACATCAATTTAAGTATATATAGGTTTTGAGTTACTACTTGTATCTGATCACTCGTGCTGTGGAGTAAGGGTCACTAGAAGAGCTGAGTCTCCGAAAATGTAACAAGTTTCAAAAAGATTTCATTTTGTAGAATACTGCTCAAGAAATGTAACGTGAGGCCCCACCTGTCCCCTCCAGTTTTCCTACCTGTTCCATGCCATTTTCCTACCTGTCCCCCCCTGGTTTTTTCTGAGCTGTTTTCCCTCTTACCCCACATGTCCCCCACCTGTCCGCACAAACCTCGATTGTTTATGCAAACTTGGTCTTTTAGGGTCATGAAAACCTTGGCATAAGGCCCTACAGTACCGGCAGCATATAAGCGACTCTAACAGTTCGATGTGCTGTTGCCACACATTACTGCACTAATGGCACCACCAACATGACAAATAAATTAAACCTAAAAACACTGTCGCTTGTCATTTACTGACAGGCGATGACACGTGCCTGTGATATCATGCTCATAACCTTTACCACAGTTGAGCCTTATTGCTTCTGCGATTTCATGCGAGTCAGATGAGCGACAACGCAGAATGCTGGCTGTGAGAAAGTAAACAAATACTTGCAAGATGATTGCTTCAGAGCAGGTCACATGATCTACCACAGCACATGCTGAGAGAGTCAGTCGCTTATACACTGCCAGTTCTGTAGGATGCATCATTTCCAATGACTTTTTAGAAGCCCATGGATTGTTTTTTGTTGTGAGATTAGCAAATTTTTCGAAAGAATGTAGTGATTGATCTGAATGTGTAAAATGTAGCTATGACTAGCTAATTGTCAATAGTATGCTGCTACTGTACCTCCTTATCGTCCACAAGTGGTGATAAAATTATTTTTACTATTTTATGTGGTGCCACTTCCAGTGATAGTTCTCTAACCCACTGCTGTTACTATTTGTCCAAATAGTTCATAATAAGACCCAAAGTTCGCTGTCTCTTATACATCATTTGACGTTTTCATTTCATTGTCCAGTTCTAAATAATCCATAATAGAACGTGCCATTTTGCAGACCCAGAATCAAGCAAACAACTTTGATTCATTTATGTTTTGCACATAATAATTCTATACAATGAGTGTCAACTGTTTCTCTCAATTTTCACTATTACTCATCCTTGTCTTCTATATTAGTTAAATAAGGTAAATAATGTTTTTTTTAATTATCTTTTTACAACCAATAGAATAAAACCAAATAAAATATTACACATGATGATAAAGATACTTTATCTACTCAAGAAGGATACCTCACTTGCACTATCGTCACTGGCATGGTAATACCTTCCACTCATAGATAAATTATCTTTATTGTTTAGAATAATTAATTGTTTAATATATACTACTTATAAGTATTACTTGATATATATAATACTGACACCCGTAAAAAATTCGAAGACTAAATTTGGAGTCGTATTTGAGAAAATTTGGAAAATATCCTACAGGCTTCAATACCCTCCAAAAGAGAAAGATCTGTTTCTAATTAGCAAGGTGTAAAGTGGCATTTTCTCATATTGATTGTATTGGTTATATAACATTATAATATTGCAACTTGTATCCTATTAATACTTCGCCTGTCTAAAAACCCAGGAGAGGTGGCGGTTACCAGAGATATGTTACAATGGTCATTTCTGATCTCTTTAAGTTATTTCTTTATAATATTATTATTTAGCTAGAAAGAAGTGTGAAATTAATTATTTTAATAATGATCAATCGTTTATAAGGTAATGCCCTATTAAAAACAAATATGCAAATGAATTATAAAAAAATTAAGGACAAAATTTTACTTTTTCATTTTATGTAGTGACTCCATTTACATTTCCTGGAATATTTCAACGATAAATATATCAAAATATTTAGTAAGTTTCATTTTCTAACATTGTGTCACACAAAAATAAGTAAGCAATTTATGGAAAATGGCTTAGAACCAATCAACACAACTTAGAAAGAATATGAAATTTAAGATGTTTGTATTGGTGTAACCAATATTTATAAATGAATTATTACACCTAAAATTTAGAAAATAACATGTAACATGTCAATTAATTACACCACACTGAACTACAATGCTTACACAAAACATCACGATCTTTACAAAATTGTTTTCTGCATTTAGCACAAAAAAAAAAATTTCAGGGATTTCTACTTCCACATGTTCTTCCTCTTCAGAAGCAATGAATTGTTTGATTTTTGAAATCGGGTGCTTTGATAATGAACTAATTTGTGATATGTGTTGCGTGTGTTCGTGAACAAGGCTCATTGAAAGACTCTTCAAGTACTGTCGCATTGGTCCTACAGATACATTGCTTGCTTGCACAATGATCTGCAAATTGATTCCACTGATGTAAAGTAAAAAAATAATGTCAGTCACCATTGTTACTTTTCCCAGATACATTATAGGTGCCACATACTTCATCTACAATATCCATGCTACCTTTTGTAGCATTGTAGAAAGTGACAATCTCTGGCTTTTTTTAAATTCCTGAATCACTGTCAATTGCTTTGTTGTGATGCATTGTAGATAATACCAGAACTACTTTACCTTTCTTTGGTACATAAGATACGAGAGTTCCTTTCTGAAATACAAACAGACTACTAGTCTCGTGCTTATTTTTTCTATTTACTAGTTCTGGAGGTATTTCTTTTTTGTTTTTCATGGCATACCTACTACAGTGAGTTTATAATTTTTTCAATAACTCCTCGTCTAGAGGTATACTTGCAAACCAATTAAAAGTGACATTACGCCCAGTTTTCGAAATTGGTGTTGTCATTCTCTTCATTACATCTACAGGAGAATTGCTAACTTGATATGGACCAGCTCGCTGCTTCCCTGCATACCCTTCCATTTGCAAAGTTTACATACATTCTAGAATCAAATAGACAAAGCACTTCAATTCCATACTTAGCAGATTTATTTCGCATAAATTGGCGAAATGGGCAACGTCCTCGAAAAGCTACAAGAGCGCAGTACAGTGAAACTTCGATTTTACGTTCTCCTGGAATTTACATCATAAATTAGTAGTCCTGGCAAAACATCCATGTAATGTATAATTTTCCTCGATTTTTTGTTTCCGTGGTGTTACGTTTTCCTCGATTTTGCGTCTAACTTGGGAAGTCCTACTATGTATTAAAACCCCGATATTAAGATTTTTGCACATCAGGACTCTTAATTTAGATTGACATTATGAAAGAAAAGACGGCAATGATGGTGTCAGTTTCGGGAAGGATACTGGAGATAAGTATAAATGTTATGTGATTTGCCATTTAGAAATCAGAGTATATCTTGGTAAATGTTCTGAATTGGTTAGTTGAGTAATTTTCCAGGACTAAGCCCATGTGTTACGTTTTCAGTGTGTTTGTCGAGTTAGTTTGTCACCAGTGATAGTCAGTTGCTGAATTTTACTTTCTCGCTACCACTTACGCAGTACAGAGAAAATTATGTAATGTGCGTAAAAAATGCGGCGAATTTTCAACAGAAAAACTTTATTGCTGGGCCCAGGTAACGAAAAAATGAATAAATCGAGTAGCTAAATTTAGAAAAAAAATCTTCTAACATGTGGTGTAGCCAGAATCCAGGTTGATGTCTAACGTCTGTCCGTCTGTGAACAACTCTAGTGGCTACACCATTCAGCCAATTTGCTCCAAAATTGATATTCCCCAATCGATCTAGTTGATGTCGTGACCCCTCAAATTTGAAACTAATATTGTAATTTTTTGGGGGTACTTTACATGAAGCCACTCGGACATTTTCAAAATAAATAAATAATAATAATAATAATAATAATAATAATAATAATAATAATAATAATAATAATAATAATAAAAAGGGCTCCATAGTTTTTTATTAAAAATTTTGTTGTAAGATAGTGCGAAGGACATTCAAGAGAATGGTGTAGGTCTAATTTTCGTTGAAAACTAATTTTTTGAAAATTGCCAATATTCAAACTTGTTTCGGTGTCTTCTTACAACTACAGTTATGAAGATACAAATTTTTTACCATAATGAAATCTGTTCCTTAAAAATAGATTTTAAAATAAGGTCATGCACCTTTTTTTCGAAAATTTTTGTTTTTACGTAATTTTCCACGAAAGTGCGGGCAAAAAAATACGTGCAATTTTATCACCACTAGTTTCTATTCATTTCTTTTCAATAGAAGTTTAAATGTATTATTTATTAATTTTAGAATTACATGTTTTAGAACAAAATCTGTGCAAAAAAATAATTTCTTCTATTTTACACTTTTTCTGACGAGTCCCTAGAGTGGCATAAAATAGGGGTTTCACTGTATTCACTTAATGTGTAAGTTGCAAAATAACATTTGTTAAAAAAAAGATTCCATGCTTCCATGGGAGAAGACTCACCTTTCGCTGAAGATTTTATACCTCGCAAATTAGCTACAATATTGTGGCTTTGAGTACGTGAATTTATATGAGGCTCCATTGTACTCCACCTTGTAATCCCATCTTTTCTGGTACTAACAGTTTTGTATATGTGTTGAGAAAGCAGCACATCATCGTCACTGAAGCATTCTTCATCTTCTTCCGCATTCTGTTTTAAATCACAATCAGTTTCCACTATTTCTAGATCATCTTCACTTTCACTTCCCCACCCAAAATTTCTTCTTCAACAGCTTGTCAAATAGATAGCACCTGGGTTTCTTCCCTTTTGTAAGTCAAATTATTCATAATGTCAAATAAATTAACAAAACACTCCAAGCAGACACATTCAATTACTGTACTGGCAAGACCGAAGCACTGCTGAAAGCTCTTTGCAGTGCTGACAGAAGTGGTGGCGTGGGGTCAGACAGATCATTTTACATGATGGCATGACTGTTATTGCTCTTCCAGGAACCCATCACACTGTCACGAAATGCTTACATCTTTCAGACAAAAGATAAAGAATGTGACCATTGTAGAAATCACGACCGTTAATAAGTAGTAGGATATGGATCATGGGATCGGTCAATTCATGAAACACATTAGTTTGCCAACGTTTTGGAATATTTAATTCCTTCATCAGGGCTAACAAAAAACACAATCACATAGAATAAGGACAACTTTTCTGAATAACAACATTAGAAATCACGCAAAATATTCCATGAATCAATATACATTAAGAAAAATAAATAAATAAATTGTATACTGTATATATACGCACGCACGCACACGCTCACACAGAAAAGTTGTCCTTATTCCGTTGTGATTGTGTTTTTTGTTAGCCCTGATGAAGGAATTAAATATTCCGAAACATTGGCAAACTAATGTGTTTCATTAATTGACCGATCCCGTGATCCATATCCTAATAAAGAATGTGGTGAAAGGTATATGAAATGTAAAGCTTCTGACTCGCAATATTAGGCTACTGCAGCTAAGCAAAGAACCCTGTGTCACCTCTCTCAGGTTAAAAACTCTTTTCATCAAATAAAACACTGGAAATTTGATAATGAACAAGAAAAAAACGAAAGAAAGAAAGAAAATATCTTCAAAATTTTGAAAATTTAAAAATAAAAGTGGCACTTGTGTCATAGAATTCAGTGTTTTGTCCTGAATTCTTACAAACAATGTATTATTCAATATTTTGAGCTGGTTTCAAGGAAAACTTGATGTATTTTTGGAAAATTGTTACAATTTGACTAAAAATTATAGTAATATTTTGTGATAACCACATAAAATAATTTCAAAATGTAATATTGAAGAATTGAATGCATTAAGAAAGAACCCTCTACAGAATTGAAAGTATAGAACTGATTTTAAAAAATGTTAACTTTTGAAATTTTCAAAATTTCTGAGATTTTTAGTGAAAATCCTCCATGCTTTTAAGCGTGTTTAAGCATTTTTCTCCTTTGATGCCAAAAGTTCGTCAAGTTTAGAAAGAGATATACTTGAAAAAGAATAATATTTTTCCTGAATCAGTTGTCCCCAAAACTTGTACTTCCCTCAAAAATCTTGGGTGTGGGCGTGTTTTTTTAATTCACTGGTATAAGAGAGAGCAAAAATTAACCGTTTTAAAACTTTGAAAACTAATAGATAAGACGATTTACATATAATTACACTGTATTCTCTTGAAGGTAATTCAAGTCTTTTGAATGTAAATGTGCTTAGGGCAAAGTTTGTCCACTAGTAATGAAAATGAGCACACTTGCTAAAAAGGCAAAAGGCATATTTTTTATTTTAAATTTGTCAGGTTAAAAACATATACAACATCAATATCACATCAGATTTGAACTATATTTTCATTGATTATGCTGAAGTTGAAAACACAATTATTTAGATATACCTTTTGAGTAAATTTAAAATAAAATTCAAAAGTTTTCATAGTAACGTGGAACCATCAGTATGGTAACGTGGAACCATCAGCTATTTGTTGGAATTTAGTAAATGTAGTTTAGCATGCATTCTTTTAATGTAAAAAATGCTTTATTTCTGTCATGTAAAGAAACGTTTAAAGTGTTTTATAAAGAATAGTTTCGCCTTCTGGAAGTCTTAACTTGCATCTGTTAATTTCTATTAATATGTGTGTTTTGACACTAAATGCTCTTATTCTTTTTCTTTTCTTTCACCTTGGTTAAGACCAAATGTTCCAACCAAAGTGTCAAAAGTAAGGAAATGAAATGTGTACTATATTTACAATATTAGTAATGGTATCACCCTTCAAGATCATTGCACAAAAAACTCAATAATTTTTTTTTTTATAAGTCGTCTTGAGAACTTCTTCTGTCAAGAATTAGTACATGGACATTTTCTTTATCTGTGTGACATGCATTAAATGCTCTTTTGGCACAAGTTTGTAGGGCCTGGACTTATACTTCCCCTAAATTCCTTTTAAATGTTTAAAAATGACTGAGGTGTATTTGATACTATATGAATCAGACTGATCTCAGCATTTGGAGACACAGAATTTTATTTTAGTGAAAGTTATTATTGCACTTGGTAAATATTAATTTTTGCGTATTCACTGCTCATCGTTTGGTGATCTAAAAATGAGACACATCTGTGGCTGTGGTCTGTAGCTGGCCGTGGGGTGTGTTCCAGCAGGGCGCTGCCCCCACCAGCGCATCACGCAAGTGCGCGGCCTGTGCTGACCACTCACCCTTCACATCCCCTGCCTGCTCACATGCAGCCGGCTGCTGTATTCCCTGCTCACCCACAAGTGGCTGCAAGTTATGGTTTTGCCCCATTAAGCCCGGCCAAATCACATCAGTATCAACCTAGTTTATGGTTTACTGAGTAACAGAGCTGCTGCATACCAGGTGAGTTAGCTGTGACTTTAACTTGTCTGTTTAATCCAAGATGGCCTGAACTAGAGATTATGTGAAATGATTTTCATTTCTGATTGGAAAAATTAAATAGCAAGGGCAGGGTGGGGTGGGGGTTCTTGTGCGTAAGTGCTTGTGCTTGTGCTTGTGCTTGTGCTTGTACACTCACTGTATAAGCAAAGGTAGATGATATTTTATTCCATTTTGTCATTTAACACTTTCAATTCAAAGATCCCTCTCTGAATATAGTAAGATGCTTTGGGTGTTTGGTAAGATTGTAAATTCCTGTTGTAATGTGTTGCAATTAGTAATTTTTTGGGAGGTCAGGCCAAAATGTTGGTCTTTAAAATAATGAAGATATCAGTGAACCTTTGTGAGGAAACAACAATCATGAATATTTCACCCATTATAATATAAAATGATTTTACTCTTAAGAGAAAACTGTATTTTAGAGAAAATAATGAATCAGAATACAGTGAAACCCCTATTTTATGCCACTCTAGGGACTGGTCAAAAAAAAAAAGTGTAAAATAGAGGAAATTATTTTATTGCACAGATATTGTTCTAAAACACATTGTAATTCTAAAAATAATAAATAATACGTTAAAACTTCAATTGAAAAGAAATGAATAGAATAGAAATTAGTGGCACTGAAATAGCACATACTTTTTCACCCTTACTTTTACACAAAATTTTGGAAAAAGTTGTGTATAGCCTTATTTCAAAATCTATTTTTAAGGAACAGATTTCATCAAGGGAAAAATATCTATCTTCATAATTGTTGTACGAAGGTGCTGAAAAAAATTTGAACTTTTGCAATTTTTCAGACTTGTGAGCATTTTGTTTGAAAAATATATGTTGCTGTACTCCAATAACTGTGAAACCTAGAACTGAAAGTGTTAAACAGAATTGTTGCTTATATATTTAATGATTAGAGAAGACAAATGTGATTTTTTTATGAAGCCTGTTTTGTTTTCAAAGAAATTCTCTTTACAGATAAACCTTGTTCAAGCAGAATCCAATGACCCCTGAGAGCTGAGTTTTCATATTGAAATCTCGGTGTTAAGAACTGAAATGAACGTGTTAACTGCAAATGTTCTGTGGATTTAGAAGTTTCTGCAAATGGAGTTCATTGAATTCAAGCACAGGGAAGAAAGTAGAAGAGGAAGAAGGAAAGAAGCTCTCCAGTGGATGACTACAATGATATATAATAAATCACCACTCTGCTGGTCGTCACTTAAAAATAATGATTAAAATAGAGCTTTTAATATGGGTTGATTATATGTATATGTGTGTATATTAGTTTTTGTTTTCTGTTGACAATAACCCAGCCAGGGTAGAATCTGAGCTGCCCTAATTGATTGCATGCATTAATAATTGTGACCACGCATTCAATTTCGTGTGGTAATTTGATATCATATATTTTTGCTGTAAATATTTTGTGATTCATACATAATTGTTTTCTGCATGTGAGGAAAATCTTTGTTTTATTCACTGTTAAATATTTATTGTTGATTATCTTGTTGATGGGCAAAATGAATGTACAGTGTTGTACATTTTGATGTTTTGCAATTCTTTCAATATTTGCTGTATATTTGATTTCAAATCAGAATTGTTGTTTTAATGTGAGAATGGGGAAGCAAGCACTTGAAATACTCATTTGAAACTTGTTTCTTTGGCATGCTCATTCCTCTTTATGTGACCCACCAATGTTCAAGAAGCTACCTTATTTTTTATGCTTCTTGGTATAAATGTGTATGTACACACCTTAAATGTGTAGACAATTAATTGTAAATATGGGAATGAAGAATTTGCTGGGATAAGAAATTTTATCAATTTGACTTATCTGACTGTTAGAAATATTTGTATATAGTAGCACTAACACTAATGCCTTGATTTTTTATCACATTTCTCAATATTTATATTTTATCTAATGACCTTTGTTTCTTTATCAGCATACATTTTTATCCCCACTTGATCTTGTGATGATGTGATGAGCTTCAGAAAAGTGGGTGAGGCTGTAGATTTCATGTAGATATAAAACTTGTTTTTAAAAACAATGATAATCCCACATCAATGTGCCTGTTTGAATTATATCAATTACTTGTCATGTCATGTGACATATATGTACACTATTAAAGATATATATATGTATATAGCCTCGTACATATATATATATATATAAAAGTATATTTGTCCTAACATGATAGTCAGAAAGTTCTTTATGTTAATATAATTTGTTAAAATATGCAAAAATTGTGAAACCATTTTTGGGAGATGAAAACCTGCCTTTGATAAAGCTCTTTTATTTCTCAGTGCCCCTGAAAATGGTATGTCAAATTAAGTCATCCTAATAAATCAAGTGACACTGAGGTCCATTTAAAGACTGTAACGTTCCAATGAACTGTAGTGACATGTGCGAAAGTTGCATGCCAGTATTGCTTTAATTCATTCACGGTAGGCAGACATTCAGCATCCCCAAAAATGATTGCCAGGACAGTTAAATGTATTGAAATATTTCTCCTATACATGTTTGCAAGTGATGTTTGGTGTAGATATGTAAATGTGTGTGAATGATTGAATAAGTGAACGATGATTGCTTTCCGATGTGAGGCTGTGTTTGGGATGCCCTGGGCATCTGTATTATGTATTTATCACGGTGTCAAAGTGAGACAACTCTGTTTACAAATGGATGCTGCTTGTTCGCTGGTTGTGCAAGCAGGAGAAGGCCTGCAGGGACACCAGAACTTGGCAGAGAGCTTCTTGCGTACCCCTGGTTGGTTGTGCATCTCCAGGGGAGCCTGTTGCTTGTGTGTTCAGTGTTAGCCTTCTCTCATTAATGCAGTAGCTCTCTGCCCAGTGCTGCTCCTCTGTCCTGGCTCAGAGCTGCCAATACAGCCCCCCACCTGAGATGGTCTCAGTGAGATACTGGATTTTAGGACATAGTTGAATTTTCTTCTGTACTTTTTTTCCGTACTAATATGGATATTGGCACTGCATCTGATTAAAATACATTTTTGTGGTGTATATGTTATTATTATTATTAATATTATTGTACAAGGGAAACCTAGGCATTAATGTACACAGTGTATATTTAATTAGCATGTAGAGCTAGTGTTCTTGTAATTATCGCATAAGCATCATGTTGGCTTTGCTTTACAGATGAAATTTAAGTGGTGCAGTATTAAAATTCATATTACATTTTAACTAATATAATGTCTTGTTTCACTGAAAGTACAAACTAAAAAAAGTTCACATTTGTGTTGTCTAATTGTTGAAGACATTCTGCACTGCACATAAAGCATGTGAAGCATAAAATAGATAGTATCAGAGTTCACTAAATTGGCAAGATTTGTGTTCTTGTTCTTGCAGTTGAACTAGCCTGGGTGTCTAGAGTCCGTGTCCATTTCTCACTGTTGCGCTGAGCATGACCTCTTGTAGCTAAGCAGGGTTGCGGGGGGTTAGAATTTGTGATATGTCCTATATACACTACATTGTGTAGCAAGTACTCTTAGCAAAATAGTAGTACCTACATCTTTTCTTTTATTGAGTCAAGTGTAAATAGTGTATTTTAGCATTTTAATCTTAGTAAGTTGTAACTTTCATCGGGCTGTTTTTAGCACTAGAAGTTTTTGATGGTCATTTTGGGAGGGGGGACTTAGTGTGGGTATTTAAGTATTTTAATGTATTTTAAATTTTAGGGAAGAATGTGGGTAATACTACAATCTTAAAAGTGATTTGCCTAATGGTGTAACAATCCTAATGTATAATATTGCCATATGGACACTCAGTGATAAAACCACATGTACAGTAGAAATTAGTAATTACATTAATCCATTAAAAGATTCACAATATTTTTGGAATTAAAAAGATATCTTGTAGTCTGAGGGAAAACGTGTCAGATTTCCCAATATGTAAGTGGTGTATTTAGACACTTGATGTTGATTGGTAGGAAGCATGTTTGCAATTTTTCTGCTGTGCGATGAAGTTATTCCATACAAGGTTCCTGAATGAATTTTCTTCTTTTTTTTAATCTGGTGGAAATCACAGTAGCCTTACAGTGAATTGTTCAATAAGTGGGGCATAGAACAATCTTACATGTCAAGTATTTGTTCTTGATATAACTCTTTCACTGCGTGACTAGATGATGTCATTTAGTGGACACATTGCCTTGCAGAAATCAGGGTCACTACCTTCCACAGTGAAAGAGTTGAAATATTATTATAATGATTAATGTTTGTCTTAATATGTATTTGTTAATGTGGTTTATTTCGTTTCCAAATATCATTGCTTGTAGCTATTAAAATAATGTCATGAATAAAATGTATAGTACATATAAGATACACACTAATTGGATGGGATTTTACTTACAACTATGCACGCTTATTTTTTGTGTGAAAAAAGTTGACTTACGATTTGTGGTTGTGTGGGTCCATTCCTTGGAGGGTTTGTGGGTTGGGCAAGCAGCCCTAGCTGGTGATACTTGGGGTTGCCCCTATACGCTCAAATCTTGCCAGCATATTCGGGCTAGAAGAGTTTAAAATGTAACGCCTTATATTTGTTGAACTATGTCCATTGCATGGATCATTTTCACTGCTTCGTCAGGATTGGTTTCTCATCTTCCTTGCGTAGGTTGCTACCAAAGATATTCTCCTACATGTTCCTTGCATATATGTAATTATTGTTTTTAAATTGTACCTATGGTGTTGAGTTGTAAGTCAAAAAGCCACATTGTAACATGCAGGGAAAGATATGGTTCTGACTTGGCTCATGAGAACTTTAATTTCCCACTTCTCAACCTACGAATTAGATTGGCTGTTACCATAAAAGAATTTTGAATTCATCGTCTTCTACTAGGTAGAATTTGATACATTTTTGTGGTTCTTATATTTGGATCTATCGTTTTCATTATGATAGCAATTGTAATTTAAAATTTTTTATTACGTAAAAAAAAAATATTTCATTGATATTAATTCATTATGATTTTAAATTGTGAAATGAGGCATGTGTCTTAATTAATTTCAGAAATTTGATCACTCATTCTGATTACGTGAGAAAAGATATGAGTAGACATTTACTTTTGTACAGAAACTAAAGTGTGTGTAAAAGATAACTTTTTTCTCTTACTATTATGTTTGATTTTAATCTAGAAGTTTGATTTATCACTAGCATTCTTAATTATTCATGCTATAAAGAATTCTGCGTGTGTAACTAAAGTTTCATTTATTTTCAGTGAAAATTAAGTTTTAGTTTCATGGATTGAGATGCAAGTCAGATGTTAAATTCAAATTCTTCCATTTCTTTTCCTTACAATTTTTATTATGTGATTATCATATTTTAGTGTGGCGTTTTTGTTAAATAATTTTTGGAATTCTATTCTTAGAATTGCCTTTGGTGCTTTGTTGACATCTTACCACTGTCATAAAAAGGTACTAAATTCAAAACTATGTATGTACATGTTCTCTTGAAATAATCATGCAATAGCATACATTTCATTGGTTGAGTGGAAAATTTAATTCATCATAATTGTTTAAATGTAATCATGCTGTATTTGATGTATGCATATACGCTCTCTAGCTTGGGCAGCAGTCTGAGCAACAATCTCTCCATATCATTACAGATACCCTTAATACAGGTAATTATTGTCATTGTTGGGTAGAGGTAATGTAGTTGTCAATTCAACACCAATGTCACTTTCTTAAGAATACGTAGATATAGGAATAATGAGTCAGAAATTGTAGTTTTGTAATTAAAGCTGTTTTAAGGGTCTCTGTGGTTCTTATTTTCTTTCTTTCTAATCTTAATGTGTGTTGTGTTGATGCATTCAGGACTAGCATGGAGAATTGTCAGTTGCTGGCAATAGACTTTCTGTAGTTATTTGTTTTAGAAGATGTTTTCACTAGAAATATCAAATTACAATTTGTCAGTTGGTATTCTGTATTTAATTTACTACCTGTTAAAAGGATCGTAGGAATTTCCAGTACAGTTCATTAGACATGATATATATTTAACATTATTATAAACAAAAAGTTGCTTAATGTTTTCTGTACATTGTAATAATCTAGCTGTTTTTTCTTCTTGGTGTTCTTATACAATATGGATGTTTCTCTTACTATTTACTAGATTCATCCTGGCAGTACTCTTGCAAAAACTGGATGTAATTCTTTGTCACTTATGGATGATATAGATTTTTATTTGCTTGTGTGCATTTTGAATTATATAATAGTGTATTTTAAACCAATGATTACAACTAATGATCTTAACAAACTTATAATAAGGCCAATGATCATTTTAATGGTAAGGTATACTAGTTTACTTGGAGTATTACCTCGTGATTTTATATATACACGTACATATAGCCCAAAAATGGGCAGTTGTTAGTAACTTCGCTTTTCTTTGTGGGATGGGATGTCATCCAAATTAACTCTTTCACTGTGGAACAGATACCCTTTGCACCACTCATTGCATATTCTTTCCATATCAGAATATTGGCTTGGTCAGAGATGCTGATTATCAGTAACTTTAATCTTTGCAGCGAAAGAGTTAAAATATTTGCTTTTCCCCACAGCAGACTCCATTGTAATTATTTGGGTTTTCACATGACTTTGTGTTAGTGTTTTTTATTTTTTGTTGTGACTATTATATTACAAGGTTAGGTTTTTGTGAGTATTATTTGTTGTAGAACTGTTTTCAGTTACCAATATTTTTGTAGTTAGTATTCCTGTGTGTATGTATATAAACGGACATGTGAAACACGTATGATGCCTTCTTTTAGCTCTTCACTTAGACTCTCATTCAAGTGAGAGAAAACAATCTATCAGGAGGAATTTGTCATTAGGTGACTTAAGTCTGAATTCTATTTGTAATCTGATGTTCACATCCACATTTGCCTAGTGCCCACAGTCCTCTTTGGACATTTTTACATTTGCTGTGGCTTATGTATGATTTGGAATGGTGTTATTGTATCGTGTGTAGTGTGCTGTCAGTAACCTGACTGGGTTGGTGTCTTTGTGTTGGATCTTGCACTGAAATTTGTATTAGTAACTGAATTTATTACACATTGTGAGGGCATTTAGTTCGTTACTATTACATTTTTCAGTTTCAATATCGTGTTATCCATGGGTTTTCTATTGTAAGTGGCAAGGTTACTAGTAGTAATAAAGAAGACCGCCTCTGTGACATTTTGCTATCAACAAACAGTGTTTTTGTGCATTAATTGAAAACTTTATTTTACGTCTGTGTAATTATATTTCTTGATTATGGGTTTTATCAGTTATATTTTCTTGCTAATATAAGTAAGTGAGAGTCTTATACATTTCTTAAAAAATTATCAGTTGCATTTTTCAATTGATTTAGTTCGTCAGTCCACAGTATCATTGAAGATTCCTATTGGAGTTTTGCGATGTCTTGCAACTGTTGATTCAAAATTTTTTCCAATGAATTAATTTAAATTTTTAATAAAACGTAAATTATTAAAAAATGTTTAGGGAGGATAAAATACTGTCAGTTGATAGCATTATTTAACATTATTCCAATTACAATAATCATCAGTGGGGGATATATATATATATATATATAAAGGAATGTTTTTCTGTGCCAATCTTAGGGTGTAAGTATCTAGTTTTCTACTGGCGTAACCATGTTTAGTGGACAATCTGCCAATAATGTCTCTGTCACATTAGAAGCATAAAGGAAAAAAGTGTCAGAAGTATAAATGGAATGGTCACCTTTATTATTTAACAAATCTTAATAGAATCTTAATGTTAATATAGCGTATAAAACATATCAATTTTTAAAGAGGGATGCAAAAGTCCTTGTGAATGCTACATTGTTTTAGCTTCCAGGAGGGTTGGAACTCAGTCTCAATGCATTAATAGTAGTCATCAAAACTCAGTATTTTGTTTCATTATGCACTTTGTTGATTAATTTGAACAGTTCAGTTAATGCTAGCAGTGCTCAGCAACTTATTTCATGTCCAAATGGTTTGTTGGGACTGTGCTACATTCTGGATAGGTTTTATGTTACAGTACAATTTGACTGGTACATCATTCCATATAGTAGCTTTGTAGTTAATAATTTGTAGTTTGTTAAATTGGCCTTTCTTGTTAGATGGTATTTGTTTAATTTTATACTAATTAATTTTGTATACCACTTAACATTGTAAACTGTTCATGGACCAGATCTGAGAAGGAATTCAATTAATTAGTTTGTTGTTTAAAATGGAGTTAGTCATAGCAACCATGTGATTTTTGGTGTATTCTTTTGTTGAATGCCTTATGTGAACTGGTTGCAGAAATGTAAAGAGTATTGTTGCTTTTAAAAATTAGAGAGTTTGTACTGCTTTCATTGAAACCTTGTAATTCATATTAGATGGACCAATCTGCTTTAACATTAAATTATAAAGAAGTGGTGATTACTTGGGGTACTGTCATACATATAACTTGTAACAGTGAAAGAACAAAATGCTTATGGAAATGTGTAATTAAAATAAGGGCTTGCATATGTTTTACAGATATTTTATGGTATCTAGGTCCTGTTGTATTATTAAATGTTGCCTTTGTCATGAAGTGGTAATGGTGAAAAGAAAAACAGGTGAAGTGTAAAAAAATAACATTTTTAGAGCGAAACGAAAAGGAGAATTAAGAGAATGCTTGCTTTGTATCCGTCTCCTAGTCAGTAGAAAAAGGGGAAAGGTTGTACATTTGGCATAATTAAATCGACGTAGCAGGAAAAAGTTGCATTCTTTATTACCTATTAACTTTTCCCGTTAATCCTGTCCCATATCTTATGACATGATGTAAAGGAGTACTTAATTGGTAATGGAAGGCACGAACGCGACAGTACGAAGTATTTTCGAATTTTTTAAATACGTGCCAATTATTTGATACTCCCAAGTAATTACGGACGTATTGATAAAAAATTGTAATTCATTAACATGAAAAGTACTTAAAATTTAACAATTAGGCACAACTCGTCCCTAGCAATGAAGCCTGTTAGGGTCCACCTATTGTGAAGAGCAGAATGAACTGCGAAGCGTTCAGAGCCCTAGACGCCATTCTTTTCTTTATGTTCATGTAATGGCCGCCATTAGCGTTAGCATCAACACCTAAAGACTCGAGCAGGCAACAGCCAAGAGACATTTCTAATCGCTATACATGTGGAAGTGATTTTAGAATGTGCGAAAACTGTCTGCAACTTGGATACGATTAGCCAACAGGGCATCGACCACCTTGGCGGGTCGCTAGCTCGCCAGGGAGTGGTAGTTGGGTAGTCGACAGCACCAATACACGGCTTGGCCTAGTGTTGTGTGGCTGGTGATTCGCCGAGCATTGGTGTACAATTTGCCGACCAATCATTGGGAAAGTGCTGTCGAAAATATCCAATGTAAGTCCACAAATTATCTAAGAACTTCTGTGATCATGTGTTCGGCAGTGGCCGGCAAAATTTGATTGTTTTTGTAAAACTAACGGTAGATTTCGTAGTATTACTCCTGTCGGACCCAGAAATACAGTAATGGAAGCCATGTTTGTTACGAGTCTTTCGAAGCAATGCTTTTCTTCGAAAAGTTACTTGCAGTGCCACGATGCGCACTGGGTTGCCTGTTTACTAATTTCATCGTTTTTACGATATATTCTGTATTTGAGTATCAATCCAATGTTCAGGTTGCGTTGCATGTGTGCAATAGTAATTTCCTACTTTCGAGTTCCTTTATGTCTTGCGGTCCTTGTCTGGCCTACAAACCGCGCGTTTGGAATGCTAGCCAGAACCATAGGTTTAATGCTCTATCTCAGTTTCATCATGCTTTTAAGTTGATAGAAGTTCTCCCAGGTACTGATAGTTGAAATGTTTTTGTTTACTTAATATTACAAATAAGTGATTAACGTTTGATTTGACACCACTTGTGGCTTTCGTGATTATAATATCTTGCCAAATGGTTGTATTTACAGCTGGGGAAACTGGCTTCCTTTGTTTTATACCGGGCTCCAGCAAATAATAGTAAATAATGGAACAACAATTAACTAGTGATGGACAGGTGACTGTGATGCAAGCTGTACCAACTGGTACAGGAGGTCAACAAGTGCAGGTATGCGATTTGTACATGTTAAGAATATTGTACTCAAAATCACGTTTTAGTTTCGTTAAGTAGAGTATCTTAATTCATTATAATAAATAGCTGGTTTGCATCTACTTATTTGTGGAAGTGTTGTCTTACTGACAGAAGCTTCATTGTAGATGAATGCTAAAAAGGCATTGGAAGTTTATTTGTTGCTAAATACTTTTTTAATGCTTGGAAGGTTGTGCAAGTAAACCAAGCCGGTCAGGTAATTCAAGGTGCAAATGGACAACAAATTATGGTACATGCAGTACCCCAAGGTGCGCAGACAATTCAGGTAGCGGCTCAAGGTGGTCAAGCTCTGCAGCAAATACAAGTTGTTCCTGTATCAAGTTTGCAGGTACTTGTTTTATTGTTTGAAGCATGTAATATTCAGGAGTTATTTGCATTTTTGAAATTGTTTTGGAAGTTAAAAATGTTTGTAGATATGTAATATGATTAACAGGTTACAGAATTAAGACAATTGTTATATTTGTTTTTGCAGGGCAGTGGAGCCCCTCAACAGATAGTGATTCAACAGCCCCAGCAAGCACAAATAATTCAGACATCTGATGGACAAACTTTCATATACCAACCAATGCAGTTAGATGGAACTGTACAACAGGCTCAACCTACTGGTAAGATTTTGGTATAAGTTATTTCAATTGGATATTTATTTCATTTTTTGAAACTCCTTGATGAGGACATTAAAAGTGGCTACATTGTAATATGATATATATGTTGGTAGTAGAAGTTTCAAATTTGTTTTTTATTTTCTTTTTCCGGGTCTGAAAATGTAAGATTGATTGATGAACCATGAATAGAACTTCCTATTATTGTATGGCAATTAATTTCAAGTTAATTATGATTGTTTGTTGATGGTAATTAGTTTTAGAAAGTGGCGAGTCACGAAGCAATATTTGAACCATATTCAGTTGTGAAGTTTTGTGCCAAACCATGTTTACTCCATCTTGACAAGCATGGTTTCTCAAGACTACATGTTTCTTCATATTGATAGCTAATAATGTGTGTGTTTCATTCATCACCACCTTCTCAAACTATTTGGATACATTTTTTAGAATATATCCTTCATACTCTGCGAGAATGAATGAATTTGAGCTTGCAAGTTCTAAGCACTAGAAATAAAAGAACGCCAGCTGATCCTGGGTATATGGTGCACCTTAGCCTAGGCTTCCTCCATTGCTGTGCCTTGACGTGGGCCATCGGTGCGCAGGAACGTTATTGTTCACCACACAGGAATCGTTTATATTATTTTGAGAAAAGTTTTAAAAGAAATTCTCTTAAAAGTGAGTGTTTCCTTTAAAATAAATTCTCTAATTTAAAGTAAATTTTTTCGTGTATATGTGGAGAACACTCCAAATGATTTTTAAAGATTATTTGCATAAAATGTGTTGGACAGACTCAAGGATGTTTTATGTTATCACGAGGGCCGAAGGCCTGAGCCTCGTCCTCAACTTGGACACACTTAGCGAAGCATTACAATTCTGCACCATTAACAAAATGGATCACATACTACGTTTCTACCAAAAGAAATTTTCTAAAACTAGTGTTTAAACGTCTATGTAATTGATTCGTTCACGACACAAGAATCAGAATTGAACGATACATACTATTATTAAGGAGTCCGTGACAGCAAAGGCCGAGGTGCTCTGTAAACCCAGGATCAACCACAATGCCTAACCATGCATAACTAAGTTTGTCGTTTGATCAGCTTCAACTGAGGCAACTTCTGCACTATTTATTTCATGCACAATGCATATAGTCAAATTTATAAAATTGAATTTAGTAAATTGTTCTGAACCGTCTTTGAAAATCTTTTAAACAACTTTTTTGCATTTTTTAAAAATGTTATCAAGTTTTGACATATGAATTTATACCTTGAAAATGCCAGATTATTTCACTCTTCTTTTGTCATGGCCATGCAAAGGTAATTCTAATTCACTGCAAAATTTCATTGCCTCCATTATGCGATTAAAATTATATTAATACCCGTTTGTGTCTTCAAGTATGTTGTGTTTGTGAATATAAATTCTATACATGTCCATCCGATTGTTGAATAATATTAATTTTTCAGAGAATTTTATATTCATCTCATTGTAACTGTGACTTTTTGACAATGCGTGCCTTCAATGTTTTTCAGCCAAAGGTTTGAGGATTTTAATGGTTCTTTTAGTCCGTGTTTCATCACCACTATACAGAAGACAAGGAAAAACAGATGTCTATCTTGACATGTTTGTCCAGTATGTTTACTTTGTCGCCCTTGCAAAGGTACTTTTTAAGAAGAGAAAGTTGTGTAATTGTGCACTGGAAAACTGAAATTTGTGACAGAAAAACTAATTGCCGGGCCTTGGTAATTAAATGTGGATAAATACTGTTTCTAAAAATAGAAATAAAATATTGCTATTTCTGCCATCAATTGAAAAAGTCCAAACAAATTCAAACAAAGCTCCTGTGGCACATATCTGCAATTATTTCAATAATCATGAAGTGTAGCACTTTCTTACTTCTACAAAAGAAACAAAAGAGTATAAATCTTAAGTGTTACAGTAAATGCAGAACATTGTATAAAAAAGTAAGGATAATTTCATGTATGCATTAAACATCCAGAATTGCAGGGCATCATGAATGCATATGTTGTACAAGCCTGTGGTGTCATTATAAAATGTGCATCTTATTAAAAAATATTCTGTTGTGTATATGTGTAAGTATGTATTATACTGCAACCACCTACCTGGAAACACTGCAGGCCAATCTCCTTTCATTGAATAGCGAGCCAGCGGGTGGGCGCTGCAGCAGGAAAGCAAATGCAATTTACTCGTACTTGCCCTTACGTTATTACTGGAATTGCCAAGATGAGGGAATTAATTAAATTAACAGGAAAAATACTGTGAACACAATTTAATCATAAAAAGAAACTGTTGAATTGACTGAATAAAAAAAAAATTAAATAGATAAACCTTACAATTAACCTGACGAATGGTTCATCCGTGACAAGTTTCACCCTTCCCCCTCGGAGGAGAAAAATGCAGGCACGTTGGCTTCACCCAGGCAGACGGCACAGGCTAGGCAGTGTAGCCTTCCAGGCGAAGGTGTTGGTATGGATTCCCGCCAGGCGGTCCACGCGGAGGGGACGAGGCAGCAATCGTCCAAGCACAAGTGCCCCACGGCGTCCTCGTGCAAGGCAGGCTGTGGCTTCCTTTCGCTCATCGGAAGGCGAGGATTAGACGCTGACAGCGTATAAGCGACTGGGACAGTCCAATGTGCTGTTACCCCACATTAGTACACACATGGCACCAGGGTCGCTTTAACAGCTTGAGGGCCCCTATTCTTACTTTCACTGATTCCCCTCCATTTAAACACTAGTAAATTTGTCATCACAGAGTGATATTCTCGCATCAACCAGCAACATTCCATATTATAAATATTATACAATGATGTGCGACACATCACTCTGTGATGCCAATTTTTTTGCATATAGTTTAATCATACATCACTTTTTTGTACGGTTTTTATTTTATTTTTCAAACATTTTAGTATTAAATTTTAATTAATTTTTTTTAAGAACTATCGGGGGCCCTGGGTGCGGGCCCATGTGTTGACATGAATTAAATCTCGGAACATTATAACACTTGCTGACACGTCTTGAAGTCATGTTGATAATTTTCGCCAAAGCCGAACCTTATCGGCTCTGCGACTTCGTGAGAGTCCAGGCGACTCCACACATTCCGCGTTCGCCGAGCAGCCAGCCACCACTCGCCCAAACCCAAACAGCTGATGTGTTCGGCGAATGTTCGCGTCCTTTGATGTGTCGAAAAGGCCGACACGTAGTGGGTAGGATGAGCGCCGAATGTTCGTCACTCGGCAAATAGCAACTCATCCACACTATTTATTAGAGATTCGGCGAGCGGTTGCTCGCTTTTCGCCGAATAACGAATATGTGGAGCCGCCTTCACATGAGAGGCAACGCTGAACCCTGGCTGTCAGAAAGTAAACAAATCCCCCCAAGGTGATTGCTTCAGAGCAGGTCACATGACGTACCACGGCACGTGTCGAGAGAGCTGTCAGTGTCGCTTTTACGCTGCCGGTAGTGTAGACACCGCGGTGCGGGAGTGCTCTATTGGCCTAGCTACGCCAAGTGAAACTATGACCCTAGTAAACACCGCGATCTCAGTGATTGGGCACATCTGACCGCCCGCTGTCTCGAAGTTTCCACCAGAAAGCCCTTTCGGGGTCGCACACGCGTGTTTACCGGCGCTTCAAAATCCCCCCTTCCGCGGCAGACGGCTATCGATTCGGCATTTTCAAATTACGCGTTCCGCGGGAATTGCTCTCTTCCAATGGAATTCAAACGCCTGCAGCCAGATGAGCGTCGCTATTTTCTTAGTTCTCTGAACCGTCGAAAGTTCACTTCGGGGCTTCGGCGAATTTTGCCCCAACGGCTGAGCGAAAATTCCAGCCCCGCTTACGGCAGGATGCGTCCCCGGACACCGTTACCTCTAACAAAGGCGCCGGTGCGGTGCGGCGGCCTCGCTGCCACCTATATCGAAAAATAATTGATATTCCTAACGCGGCTCGCTGTTTTGCTGTATATAGAATGTTCGGGAAGGAAACGTAACTTCGAAAATAAACAATACAAATTTAAGCATATTTCTCTAATAAACTAATTGGATATTCTGAATGGCTGAGCTGCAGTAAGCACTCAAAAGTTTGTTTCAAAAAATGATTCCTAGGTAAAAATTTGCATTGCAGAAGCATAGAAACTCTCCAGAAATCTGTAAATTGTTTACTATTTACAAAAGAAATGAATATATTTTTTCACAAAGAAAAATTAACACAAATAAATAAACAATTTACCCAATTCAACTGCTTTTCACTTCCTCGTAAACGTATATACGGAGTAATGTACATAAATGTATGTAACATACAGTGTAATATAAATAAATTTTACATAAAATGTTAAAAAAATATTTTTTTTAACACATTTAATTTTTTTTAAATACATTTTCTGCCGTTAATATGCACATTTCCATCGTTTTGTATACATTATTGCATTTGTGAGTGGAAGTGCTTCAAATGACTTCCAATGAAGGATTTCGAAAACTTAAGATTTCTGTGTAGGTATTGGACTATTAGGAAAGCAAAAGTTTGAGAAAATGTTAAAAAAATGTACTTTGGGTGATGATAGATGGCAGCTAGAATGAGGATGGGGCAAAATCGTAAAGCCAGTCCGCACCAAGGAAATGAGATAACTTTACTGCGAGAAAGTCTGTGCCATTCTGTAGCAACTGAAGTTTATTTCTCAGTTAATTTATTTTTCAGAACAGATATAATGATTTCTTTTGTAAATAAACAATCTACATGTTTCTATGCTTCTGCAATACGGATTTTTGCGTGGAAAATATTTTTTCAAACCAACTTTTGATTCCTTATTGTGGCTCAGCGGTTCGGAATAACCAAGTAGTTTATTACACAAAATATGCTTAAAATTGACTTGAGAGCTTATTTGCAAATTTTTGACATTACCTCTCCAGACACCTATATGTACATACACACCCATATTTACATTCATGTTGAAATATTCCCATCCATATACCCTTCTTGCTGCCTTCAAATTCCTGTAACCTATTTCCGAATTTCTAATAAATATATGGGCGCCAGGAAATGGTTACGAGAATGAGCTCCCTAATTATATTTAATCATAACACTGTTGCTGACTCAGTCGGTGGGTTCTTTACCGAAATAATTGTGAATACTTACGATTACTTAATTTGCCCCCCATTCTGAATGGAAAGCGTGGAATCTGAAATGCAAAATTTAAGTATCCTACTGGATTGCATGTGACTGCAAATGATAATCAGCTTTCATCAATAGAAAATAACTAATTTATTTATAAATTTTAGTAGAAGATTCTTTTTTTGGTCATGACCACTACTATACCACTATAGTGCTGTAGTATAGTAAATCCATGAGAATCCTGGGTGCCTTCCAGGTAAAGGATGTCTCCCCATACACTTCAGCAACGGGCCTCGTACATGTACGCAAATGTACATGACTTCATTTATCGAGATCTTTACGGAACATATTTCATTCAGGGAAAAATTGTATCTTTAATATTGTAGTTGTAGGAAGTGGCAAAAAAAAAAATGTGAAATTTTGGATTTTTGAAAAAATCAGGGATTTCAACGAAGATGATACCAGCACAATTCTTTAAAGCTTTCTTTTGCAATATCCAAGAATAAAGTTCAATGAAAAAATTTGGAGACTTTTTTTAAAAATTTTGAAACGTTAGGGTTCCTATAAAGTACCCCGAAAAAACAAAATATCCATTTCAAATTCATAGGGCCACGAGTTCCTTTAAATCATTCAAGGAATAACAAGAATAAAAGCACATCCTATATGGCAATTTCCGTTGAAAAATTTGGAGCAGTTTAGAGAAAATGCCATTCGAGGGTTTCTGAAAACACGCAATTTGAAGTTCATTTCCACCCAAAACTTTTGAGTTTTTGAGAAACGTTTTAAGAAATTATTTGAAGCATTTGTAGTCACAAATCCAATAATGAGAACAAATTGCTGGTAATGCAAATTTTAACAGTATGAAAGATGTTTCAAAAAAATTAAATTTTTGTATTTTTTGAAAAAACCAAAGAATACATCGAAGTGGGATGCATGTTTATTCAGTCTCAGTAACTCTAGGTATTCAGTCATGTAGCTCTATCCATTCAAAAATTTTTAGAGAAATCGGCGTTTGAGCATTTCTGAAAACGTGGAATTTTGATCTCATTTTCACTGAAAACTTGAGTTTTCAAGAAACTTTTTGTAAGATATCATTTGAAGCACAAATACTTACAAATGCAATAATATAGCAGTCCTCGCTATGCAGACAATGCAGAATCAAGTGTGAAGGAAGCAGAAGATCTTGAAATTTTAAATTCATGGTGACTGGATATTTTACTGTACTTCTGAAATAAAGTTGTAGTTGACAAACTATTGTAGTTTGGAGTTAACGGATGTAGTGAAAAAAGTATGCTAGTCTCCTGATATTTACTATGACCAGAGTCAACTGTATTTAATTTAAATGGTGTGAAATAGGTACTCTAGCAATTTTTGTTGGGGAAATATTTAAAAAAGACCAAAAAAAAAAAATATTTGGGGAATTTGTTACAGGAAAAGTGCATATCCTAATGTGAATATGGGGAAAAATAAAAGCACGCCTGGACAAACTCATGTGTGCCAATTTTGAAATGGCAGTGATTCAATGAGTTACAGTGCTTCTGATTGTAATTAATGTGTTATTTAACATGTTTGCCTCCATGAATGATCAAAATCAGAATGGAACTAATCGATTGACGATTTGTACGTAAACTGCTTTAACAATTTTGTTGTTCAATTTTTGAGTCGTAAGTTTTGTCTGTTTGTAGTGATAAATCTGAATGGCAACCTGGTGCAGTTGGCGAGCACTGCGCCTGCTGCCCCCACTGCCTCTCCTCCTGCCCCTGCTGCGCCGGCCCCAGTGCCAGTGACAAGTCCCAGCAACACAACAGTAGCTGCTACTGCAGTACCTCAAGCTGTGGGGGTGAACGGCAGCAACATTGTGATGGTAAGAGGAGGAAATGGACGCTGCCTGTATTCTATGTTCTACGATTTTTTTGACAGTTTCTTAACCAGTTGATCATCGTCAAAGTCCGCATTGCACTGTGAAATGTATTCTTTCGCCATCCACATGAGCTGAGCACAATTTGTTAATGCCCCAAAATGTCAGTTCAGAGTTTAAATTTAGTTTCCATGAGTTTGTTCATTTGACATTGTTCCAACATTGAAGCCAAAAACTATATTGTAATACTTGTTACAAACCACAATGAAAAGCAGATGAAAATATGGTTGCTGGCAAGTGGATATCTGTAAAAAATGCAGGTCGTAAATAGAAATTTCATTTACTTTCACCACCTTCCTTTTCATTAAATTTGCTCTAACTAAACTTCAAGCATAGAATTATTCTGGCTTATAATATTTTATAAAAAGGAAGTTTTTAAAATTTACGTCTCTTGCATTCCAGCTACATAAATACATTTTTTCTCCAGTTGCCAGAAAGGGAAAAGACAAAAATCATAGCTCCAGCACACAAGCAGAAGCGAATCCACTAGATTATTGGGGGGGGGGGGGTCGTAGATTTAGTTCAATCTCGGTAGAACGGTTAAGTGGTTTGAGGTATAACAATTCGTCTGAGGATTTAATGGTAACACTCACCTATATAGATGCATCCATAAACACATACTCACTTTCTTGCACGCTCACATGTGCGCTCTCACGATCTCTCTCATGCTCGCTCTCTTTCGCTTACACACGCTCTCTTTCTCAGACTCGCTCCCCCCCCCTCTCTCTCTCTCTCTTCCGCACGCTCTCTCTCTCTCCCTCTCGTGCACGCTCCCTCTCTCTCGCACGCTCTCTCTCTCTCTCTCTCTCTCTCTCGCACTCTCTCTCTCTCTCACGCACGCACGCACGCGCGCGCGCTCCGAAAATGGCGATCTTCCGATGGAGTCATGAGGCAAAGAACAAAGTCAGAATTTGGAGGCATTTAGGTAGCACAAAGCACAAATTTGGAGGCAATTTTGAAAATATTTCTAAAATGTCACTGGAGCTACTTGCAAAGTGCCCCCTAAAATTAAAATGTCATTTTTTAAAATTCAAGAGACTGCCGCTAGACGGACAGATAGTTTGCTGAAAACGTTTTCGTTACCATAGACACCCACATCATTGATTCTGACTAACTACTGTTTCGAAACTATAATTTACTATATTTAGTAGCAAGAAAAATCCACTTTTTTGGTATCAAGGAAGGGAAGTAGTCACCTCAGATGAAGAAAAAAGTGGCACATTTTTGTGAGCTGACAGTAGGACTAAATGAGGGACAGTTATCAGCCACATCCATAGACTAATATAAATTTTTGTGAAAAACCTGTAAAAGATTTGTCTGTCTCTTAGATTTGAAAAAAATTCAGTAAGTGTGAAAAGTTTTGGAAGACCTTGAAAATATTAGATATTGAATACATGCTACATGTAAAATGAAATATTTGAACATTTTCAATGGCATTATATACACTGAAGTTTCTACAAGCAAAAATTTATGCGAAATGAAGAACTGGGCTGTAATGGTTTTGTATCATAACTACCTTGTTGGTATTAATCAGTTGATGATTTATAAGGGTGTAGTTTGGAAGTAGTATTTTGGTGAAAATGTATTGTAGATAAAAGGAAGCCAATGAGGAGACAAAAAGTATTGTTCAGTTTTACAATTAATGAAAATCTCGAGAGAAATGGGGAAGATTGTGCAAAGATCACATACTACGAGGCAGATCAGAAAGTAATTTTTTTTTTTTCTTCTTTTTTCTTCCAAAAATTTAATTGGTACCAAAATACAAAACCAACAGAGATCTTATATCTTTGACCTGGAGAGATGGGCCAGGGCATCAACTGATGTCATTGTAGTCCCTGTAACGGGAGGTGCTAGGTTCAAGTCCTGCCAGTGGCTGAATTTTTTACTCTGGCTTGTCAGCTAGGTCAAATTCAGTCACTGTCTGGAAGAGAATTCTATAAGCCAGCTGCTCTGATCGGTAGTTGTCTGTGATTTCTCCGATCAACACGAGGGGAATGCTGGAGCAATACCCTAACAAACAGTGCCATGGATCGCGCACGATCTTTCCTACCTATTCCTTGTCCTATCCTCTCCCCTTACACGCACTACACTACCACACATACTGGGATACTGGTCAGGAGCTTAGAGCTTGTCCCGGCTGGGGCAGTGTCCTGCTAATAAGAGATACCTGGTTTCGGAAAACCGCTTGGGAACTGTAGGTTGGTGCCGGATCTCTCCATCGAGCAGGAGAGGAACACCGCCATCATCCAAGAAAAAAATATACACTACACCTACGGAATTAATGACCTAGTAATTGACGTGTACAGAATCACTAACAATCGATCACCTTACATCTTTGATCTATTTTTCTGCATAGTCACCTAGTTTGTCAACACATTCATGTTGGCATGCTACCCATTTCAGTAAACCCTGTTCATACATCTTTGATCTATTTTTCTACATAGTCACCTAGTTTGTCAACACATTCATATTGGCATGCTACCCATTTCAGTAAACCCTGTTCGTAGAAGTCGGTTGGAGTATAGCCCTCTTGGAAGAATGCTCACCACCTGGAGATATTGCTACGGACCACTCAACATTCCCATAAATGCCAAGCATTTTGTTTATGCCCTTTGACCCACAAATTTCACACTACATTTCTCTGCTCTTCTCAAGTTGACATTAACATGCACACCATTTTTGTTTCATAGTTCAGGCTACACTTGCTAGAGCTGCTCATGAAAACAAAGTACTCTAGAGCGCGATCTTCAAACCATCTCATCGGGCCACTTTCAATACCAGCGGAGAAAAAAATTAGTATGTGTTACTTATAGATTTGCCCTCTTGCAATTATTAATGTTATTGATGGATATGGAATTATCAATCAAAAAGAACCTGCAGCTGGAGATAGGTCCGTTCTCTTCTGGAGGTGTATGTGTGCTTCTGGTGAGGGGAAACTTCTTTTTATACATAGAACAGTAGACCATCCAAACTGTGTGAATGTTTTGAATAAAGTAGTAGCACATAAGTGCTGCAAAAGTGGACCTCATGGATGACTTCATTTTTCAGCAAGTCAGCTGAGCTTGAAATAAAGAAAATGTGAATCTTTTTTAGTACACCAAATTATGTGGAAACTCCTCCATTCTCCAGATATTAATTCTATTTAATGTTTATGGAAAACTTTGGAAAATAATCAGGAATAGAATCATTCCAAACAAGAATTATCTTTAATATTTTTTCCTGGAAGAATAGTTTGTACGGTCTATAGTTCTATCTATAAAGTGAAATTTTCACAGACTAGAAGCACCCATATACACCAGAAAAGGATGGACCCCTCTTCGCATTCAGAATCTTCACCCCATGCAAAGCTCCAAGAATCAATGTGTAGAAGACGAGATGCTATTACACATGGGGAAAGGATATCCCTTCATTAATTTTGTTTGATTTTCTCCTCTTGGTCATACTTGTGACTTTCTTTTTTCTGCAAACTACTTTTTCTTTATTTCATTTTAAAATTCTCTGAGGTGGTTTTTGTTTCTTATTTCCTGATATCAGAAATAAAATATGCCCTGTTGACAATGTAATCTATAATTTTTAATTTGCGTTTTATTTTACCCCTGAAATACATTCATATTCTAAAATTCTCGAGATATTCCAATACGCCTAACACTCACAGAGTAAATAAAAAATGCTTCAGATGAAATAATTGTTCTGATTCAAATTCGAGGCATAATGTATTTGTTCCATTTCTCATGCATTTCAAATATACTTGCATTTCATGTGCTTAATTAACTTTTATTTTGAGACCTCCAAGTGGTTGATATGGACGCAGTGTTAAATTTTTTGTTGTTGCAATTTGCCTTGCAAGCAGATGGTGCCAGGCAACGGAGGAGTTCCTCAGTTCCAGAGAATTCCTTTACCTAGCACAGAATTTCTGGAAGAAGAACCCTTGTATGTCAATGCGAAACAGTACCGTCGTATCTTGAAGAGAAGACAAGCTCGGGCTAAATTAGAGGCTGAAGGTCGAATACCCAAAGAACGACCAGTAAGTAATGGGCAAGATTTTGAATTCTCTTTGAGGAAGTACCTTAGGGTACATTCTATTTCATGCAGTTTTCCAATGCTTGTTTGGCACAGAAGCTTTTTGCATTTAGCTCAAAGAAGTATCTTTCTGTTTTAGAAATATCTGCATGAATCTCGTCACCGGCATGCAATGAACCGTATACGTGGAGAAGGAGGACGTTTTCATTCTGGTTCAGTGAAAAAACGACAAGCGTAAGTATCGTTATGTAAGCAGTCTTTTCTAAATTAGACAAATAATTTTAGAAAACCATGGATATTACTATCTTACTATAAGGTATAAACTAATTTTTTCAATGAAATGGTGAAAGCGTCCAATAAATAAATAATTTGTAGCTTTGTTTTATAGTAGAAATTATCAAAGGTAACAATAATCATTTGGTAAATTGTTGTTAATATGTTATGGGTGCTTTAGAATACTGCAGAACGATGGTTTTCAATAAGTTTATAATTAAACCGTCCATAATTTATCGAAGATTTTATATTGTTTCATGGTCTGAAAGAATGAAAAGCAATTTTCATTGTCTTGGAATTATTGGTAATTATGATCAATGTAGGGATCTGGCAAACCCATAAGAGGTAGTTCATTCTAAAACAATTAATTTATTGAATGGGTAGTGATATCAGAAAAGGAGACCAATTATAATATGCTTACATTAGTATAGGGTTTAATGAAATGAAGATACCATATTGGTACTCACTTGAGTTCTTAGCAAATGCAGTTATTGCTATAATTTATTTATGGTTTTATTAGTACATCAAGAACTTTTTTGAATGGAGTTTCCAAGAGTGTTCCACTGACTGTCTAATTGTATGCTATGTACTGTGTATTTAAAATCGATTTGTTATGTGATTATTAAGAAATTTTGTGAAGTTGCGTCATATGTTTGATCTTCATTTCAATGGTATTTGGAACATGTTGTATGTTGAGGTCATTGAAAGAACCGTGAATACATCAAATTTTATATTTTGTTAGCTATTTTTGCACATTTAAGCCATCTCATGCAATTAATCTGATACTAGATTCTGGAAGAATGCATTGTAATAAGAAAAGAAGAATGAAAAGGCAGAAAGAAAATGAAGATTGTATTAAAAAGAAACAACTGAAGGATAAAGATACAATAAGACGTCTAGAAACTGGTGCCTTAAATGAAGAACATATTTTATTCATATTTGAATAAATTGTACAGACCAAATAACCATTTTTTTATTTGTAGGAAACATAAAAACCAGACTTATCACTAGATAACAGCATTTAACAACTTTCATTCATTTATTTTGCACTCTTAAAATATTTCAAATTTTATAACTGAATGTATCTACACCTTGCTGATTAACAAAGTGAGACTTCTGGTAATTGGATTATTAGTAGTGTTATTTGTTCTCTAATTTTGCAAAAGCAAACATTCAACTTGGGGCACAGATAATCTGTGGAGAATTTTTCTATTTAATTGGTCAGCTCAGTAACAACCAGACCCCTGATTTGAAGACACAAAATTTAGAGATGTTTTAAGGGATAATTCATTTCTCCTTGTGCTTGACATGAAGATGTTTGAGCATTCAATGGGTTGTACAAGTAGCAAACAAGCATCTTCCAGTGTGTGTTTGCACCCATTTCACAAACTAACTTTCCTTAGCTACTGTAGTAATGAATAATTCTAGGAGAGGGCAAGTGCTGCTTCCATGCCTTCCATGCTTTTTTAATATATATGTTTATTCATTCATTTATAATTATATCCAGCAGGCATTATGCCCAATTACAGGATTACCAATCTTAGACGTTCACATACTGATACATGCAACAAGGGCCAAACAAATCAACCAAAACTGCAGAGTACATAAAAAAAAATCCTTGACTATATTAGAAATTTTAAATAGTCTAAGATTATATACATATCTATTGTGAGAAATTGGAATATAGATCAGAGGAAAATTGCGTACATTATGTTGAGGAATAGAGAGTGAGACACCCGATAATGGGCCATGGGAATCAATCATACTGCGAATTAATTTAATGAAGTTATTGATCATCTGTAGCTTTTTTCGATCAACAAGACTGTCCAAATGGAAGTCACTCAATATTCCTCTTATAGGATAGGCACCAGTCTACTTACGATATAAATATTTGGGGAATCTTTGTTGATAAGACTCAAGGTCCTTTGGTAAGTAAGCAGTGTCAGTAGACCATAGCACATAAGCGTATTCTAGTTTACCCCTAACCAATGAATAAAATAAGATCTTCAATACTTTTTGGGATTTTATATTACGACCCACTCTCAGAAGGTATCAGAGCGATTTATTAGCACTAGTAATAAATTCCATAAAATGGGGTTTAAAGGTTAACTACCTATCAAATATGACTCCAAGGTTCTTAAATTAATCCACATAATGCCAATCTGTATTATTTAACACACAATTAAAATTGATTTGATGTTTTCTATAAAATTATATATAGATATATCGTAAGTCATTGACTATACTGAAGTTCGATAACACAATACTTTTTTTAACAATCATTACAACAATATTTAAAAATCTTCCACAGTCATTATCGTTTTCTGATGCGGTGTGTACATGTCTGATACGATGATGTGTACATGAATGTCCTACAGCTTTCTTTCACAGTAGTTTTTTCAGTTCATTGGAATACCATTATAGATAAGAAATAGACAAGTGGTTTAGGAACATTTTTAACAATTATTTCATAAATTGTATCTTAAAATGACTGCAATGCAAAGGGATCATTAAATTTTTAGGAAAATATTATCTCTTACGATAATAAAATAAATGCATTTGGGTAATTCCACGTGATATCGCTCACAAAAGCATGACTCCTTTAGATTGGTCTACATATTGTTTGACTTGTTCAATGTGATTTAAAAAAAGTTAGAAGTATCATATTTAGTGCATATGTTTGACCTTTGACCTTATTTTTATTTATACATTGAAAAAAAAAAAAAAAAAAAGCTTCGCATTGAGCCACATATTCTTCAATTTTCATATTTGCACATGAAACTGGAAAAGTTACAGGTGTTTAACTCTCTTTTTTGGAATGGGCTGTTGTTTACGTACGTGTAACCACACGTAGTTCATCTAGTCTAGGAAGAGATTTTCATTCATCCATCCATTATCCTGGGGAGAAATTTCTTCTTCAGCACTTTCTCTTCTAAAAGCCACATATATTGTGGAAACTTGCACCTTTTCATTGTTATAGCCAGCAATAATGGTGCTCCGTTGCTTCTCTGCTCCTGTAGTTCTTATGGGAACACATCTCTTGTCTACCTGTAGCTCGCTTGGAATTCTGTTTAGGGGATACAGAGTTTCCTGATGATTTTGCTGCCCTTGAGCTGCAGCACTTCTCGGAAAACGGCAAAACCATTGCACTGAGTTTCCCGTATTTTTTCCAAGAATTCTTCAACTGCTCGATATTTACATTCCTTGCCTCAAAATACACATTTATTGTGATTAGTATTTTCCAATGTGGTTTTGTCTTGGATCCATTGCCTCGCATTCTTCTCATCGAACTCCCTTCCTGCTACTTGATTCTTACTTAGTTTACAATCTTCTGCGAATAGGAGCAACTCTACATCTGTAACCGTGAGAAAGATGTCATTTGTAAATAGAATAGAGAGTAGCAGTCCTAGATGAGATCCCTGAGGCACTCCAGACAGCAATATTTTGCGAAGGCATTAATAATCAGTTATATCATCAAATGAATGAGCACCAAGATGCATTATTTTAGGTAGTCTATTGATGTTCTTTTTTGAATGTATATATTTCCAAAAATTATGAGGACTAAGGGATTAAAGTTTTGTAAATTATTATTGTAATTGACAAAATTCCTATTAGCCATACATCACTTACTATTACTTCACAAATTAAATTTAAAGTTGTTGATGTTGGGAAGTAAAAAGATACAATATATCTCAGCATATTAGAAAGAGCAAATTTTGAAGGTCTCAGAAAGGTTAATTTTTATTATCTATTGGAGACATACAATGTCCAAAATAAGGTAAAAAGTGCAGTAATGTTGATGGAGGAAGGGGAGAGAATTAAAAAAGAAATTGAGATTATAACGTTCAATATCTTCATGATATTTAAGTAAGAAAATAAACATTAACAATACTTATAAAACATAAACGATATTATCTCATCATAATTGGATGTGTAATTTCAACCCCCCCTAACTCCTACCTTTGCTTTAGAAATTAAGTGTAATGTTCATTTTTGCAAAAAGGCCCAAAATAGTATATAAATTTTCAACTCATTTTTTGAGAAGAGTACCTTTTATAAATGATTTAAATGTATCTCTAGAAAGAGCTTGTTTGGAAGTCCATAGAAAAGGAAGTTTGTTTTCCAATGCATGCTGCACTCAAAGTTGAAAGACATTGCCATGCTGATGAGTTATATTTAACATAAAATATTCTATAATTTTAAGGCAATTGTTGCCTATTTGTGGTGTTGGTCCATAGAAATTGTAATTCCCATTGTCATTCCCAATTCAGAAACTAGTTTCTCCATTTATCAGTTGGAATATCTCCCTGAAAATGTAAAGGCTCTCCAGGTTAGAGATCGCCAATAGAACATTACTTCAATGTAAACGATATCGTGTTCTGAAAAGACAAAAGGACCAAGGGAATCCATAGGATGCTTTGAAGAATGGAGGCAGTTTTTAGATTCTGAGTCTGAATGCCTTATTACTCGACCACAGAATTGTTTGGCCCTCTCTTTCTGTAAGCTATGCAGTAAATTTTAGAGACATACCAAATGCATAAAGTATTTTCTAAATCTTATCAATTTCAGTTAATTTATTGGCAAAATTGCATGTTACCACTCAAAGTTTCTTGTAATCCTCCTTGGACTTCAACAAGGATACATAAAGTAAAATTGCTTCCTTTGTGACAAAGCAGTCAAGATAATAATTTGCACTTCAAGAGGAAGAACTGGCCTCTTCAAAAGAATTTGAATGAAGAGGAAACTATTGTGCAACAGTTTTTTTTATTAAAATAAATAAAATTTTGCTTCCTTTACTTATCAAATTAGGTCTTGCGTCTAAATTTTGAAAACATTCAACCTACTAGGTATTCACTTACAAAATTTCCTAGTCTAAGTGTGGTTTAAACAAAAGATGGATATTCATAGAACCCCAATCAACAGTATGATGAACTTCTATCATTTAAGGACAAAACTGCATGGGAATAGTTTATAAAATTTATGTTCATCTTCTGGGAGGCTCATTTTGCAAATAGAAAATAATTAATAAAGCAATGTAGACTTTCAGTCGGGGTCACAATCAGAATTATCTTCCTTGCTGGAGGGCATTGTGTATTGGAAATCGGGTTTCCAGAAGTTTCATCTGCAGCTGCGGCCAACATAATCAGTGGGGAGAGTAATCATGGGCAAAGTATCCTTCTGGAAGCTTGCAGGTGTCTGAAGCTTGGCTCACAGGTGATGACTTAGTCACCTGTGAGCTGTCCAGACTTCATCCACGACCATTCCACAGTGACATCAGCAGTGGCTGATGTCACCACAGTTGCGAATGATATGTCAGCAAACATTATATCCAATAATGTCCCTCAAACAGATTTTGATTAAAGAGATTGTGAATACATTCATACCTTACTATCACTGGAGACCTTACTCAGAGAGACACAGAAGTGTTCCCTTACTTCCGAATAGTGAAAGGAAAGTATCATAAACGGATGCAAGTTCTAAATACTGCCAGATAGAGGAAAAAGTATATACACGATTTAAAATGACAAGCCAAGCCAACGGATTCTCATTTTTCTGGTCATTTTTGAGTTTACTACAAAAATCACTGTGTCAGTAATTGCGTTTTTATAATAAAAAAAGCTAACATTTGTTGGTCAGTGTTTTAATGGTATTATTGACGGTCCTTATTAATTGATGACAACTTTAAAATTCCTTCAGTGGAAACTAGATAAAAGATGTTTGTTATAGAAAAATATCTATCCACATTTACCTTGAATAATCTAATAACTAGAAATTGGAATTAAGCAAATTTATTAATTGTTCATGTCAATAAATCACTTTAGGTTTAGTGGGTTGCTCCATAGAACCGTATAGTTTCATGCCGGTTTTTTGAATTTCATAAATTAAAATTATAGGTTAACGACAAACCTGGATACTCCGCATGCTATGGTGCAAATCTGCAATTTAAAATTTGCAGCTTTGCCTTAACACAAATTACAACCTTCTATGATTTTCCAAAATGTTCAAAGGAAGAATCTACATTTCAAATAATTTTTTTTTTTAATTGGGAGGGCAAAAAAGGGGAGTAAATTAGCTTGCTTAGTGCATCTAGCTTGCTAACAAGAACTACAAACATGAGTTTTTTATTCACACTATGATTCTAGCTGAGATATTTAGATTAGGCACCAGTATTGCTGAAAACTTCTTATAGTGATTGACGATTCTCTAATTTAACAATTTTACTGGATGATAAAACTTAATAATTTGATTCTTAATAATAATAATAATAATAATAATAATAATAATAATAATAAACTTGATAAAAATTGACAGTTTGAGTTAAGTTTATGAATTATTAATCCTTGCTTACAAATAAAAATATCAAAATCTGAACAGGTTGCACATGGGTTTCAATTTTATAAAGAATTAAGAAAGAATTACGAAATTGTGTGTGGACATTTAAACAACCAACCACACATTTTTTTTACGTTCTGTCTTTAAAAAAATGTTATTAAACATGACTGTATTGGTTGTATTGAAATAAAACATTCTCTATGTGACAAAAATAAAGATGATTTCATTTGATAAGAAAGCTTGAGTGACCATTTTGAGTATGAATAACAATTTTGAAGTGAAGATTTCAATAACATGAAAATTCAAATATTGTCGAAAAAAAAGGTAACTTTTTATATTTACTTGTTCATACTTTGTTTAAAAATGTATATTTTCATCTACTTTGAGTAGAAGTAAAAGTAAATTAATATTGTATCTGCTGGGTCTAGACATAATAAGAAATTATTCCTGTGAATTTTACATTTATTTTTGAAAAATGTAGTCTTTAGCGAGTTCATTAAGATCATTTGCTTAATGTATAGTACATATATATGTCGTGATAGTTTGTCCTGTGAAGAAATTTGTTTATAACTATTTTGTTTGGATTTTGAATAGAAATATCCAGGTTGTATTTTTTGGGATTATTGACGTTGAACCCAAACTTTGGCTGTAGTGCTCTTTTCACACATCTTGAAGTTATTTGAGCTGATTCCTTGCTACCAATACTAAGCTCTGGATTTTTAGATTCAAGGTGTAAAATTAAGCTTTTTCAGTCAATATTTTACATTTCTGTAAGTTTTAAAAATCTTAATTCAGGAAATTACAGATTTCTATGCCAAGAGAATACTACTTCAAGCATGCAACACCAGTTAGTACTGTTTCTCCAGTATCTGCATAGTTGTATTCTACATGTATTGGCATTATTCATGGGGGGAGGGGGGGGACAAAATTGTTCAAAATAGTGAAACAAATAATTTGCCAATAGTATATCTAGATTTCATTACCCTAAATATCACAGCCAGTCATATCTAAATGCCAAAGCATTTAGATTTGACTGGCTGTGATATAGGGTCAATATATTAAGATTAAAATATAAATGCCCTATTCTTTTGCTACATGCTTACATTCTGCGTTTTACTCAAATGTCAAAAAATTGATGGTTTTCCAATAATATGTTTCACTGTTATGGATTAATTCACAGAACAAATTTTAAAATTCAATCTAAGATATTAAACAAGCTATGAGCATTTAAATTCCACTTTCTTTTGTATTTGTGTGCGCTTGTGGGTGAGGGTCTCTCTCTCTCCCACCCTCTCTCTCACCCTCTCTCCCCTCTCCCTCCCTCTCTCTCCCCTCCCTCTCTTTCTCCCTCCCTCTCTCTCATTTATTATTCATTTCTGGGGTTTTAGAGGCTTTATGCCTTATTATGGCACAGAACTATGATATAGCATTTTACAATACCTTTCAGAGATAGTCCATTAATACACACATGAATCCAGAATAACTCCATGCTTTATTACTCAACGTAAGTGGTGAAAAATCCATATATAGAACTTCTCAAATGGGTTTTAATTTCCCTGAGATTCGTCTTGAACTTCTGTTCACAAAGAACGCAATCCACTAAATTTCCTTATTCAGATTATTGACCAATGTAGGTGTGCTGTAAGTCCAATAACAAGTATAATTCAGCCCCTGTAAAAATTTCATCTTTGTTGGTACGTAAAATGAAAACTGATATTTTGTGTGGGTGACGATAAGATCACAAATGAAATTCAAACCTTAAAACCCTGAACCTAATCATAACTATACTTCTGTGATTACTTTGAACTCGACAAAATCTTACCCATGAAGCGTTTTCTGCCAATGGTGTGACTTCTGATTTTTTTTGTTTACAATTCTGGCCATATTAAATTTCATGTATATTTTTGTTTTGTTAGAATTGAAGTTTGAAACAAATCATTGAAATGTGTTTTCATAAAGTTTGATCTTTAATTAATTTTAGGTGATACAATATTTGGGTTAGAACATGTTATTGCTCCTTCATTATTTCTGCCTAAAGCAGATATTCCGTTTCTATGTCACTTCGGGAATAAAGATTAATTTTAATAATAATGATGACATATTTTAATTTCTGCCCTGTGTAGTCAATTGGAGGCACAAGCACAAGCAATGGCTCATGCAGGTACTGCCACTCTGCGTATCCCAGTGACTTCAACTAGTGCACAAGTGGACACTGATAACATTGGATCAGCTCTTGTCATTGAGGTGAGAAAATAACAGCAGTTTTAACTAAAAATTATCTGATGTTCATCGAAATCTTGGTCCAAAAGTCTTTCAAACTTCCGTGTTTGTGTCCTTTCAATTTGCATTGAATTAGATAAATTTATCTATAATTTTAATTTATCATATTTGTATGTAGGCAACAGAATCTTACAGAATTACAATGTTTAATAATTCAATAATGTCACTATATTTGAAAAGAAATATAAAGAATGATCATCAAGTATAAAAATGGATTGCATGAGAAGTTTTCAGCATTCTTATACAATATCAATTGCAAACTGGCTTTAAGTCTAGCATCACTTGAATGTGGTAAATAGATGACCAACCTAATCAGTGTAAAATCAGCCTAGGTACCTCATCAGTACGGTCTATAGAGGATTAGAACTTACACTTGCTGAAAAGATCAAGGAATTCAATATAAGAAATGGTATTTAATTCAACAATGAGACTGTTTAAGAGGAATCTACTACAAGTTAAAACTGAATTTCACACATTCCTCGATCAATGATATGGATAATGGGAATACTCTACCAAATAGTATACTATTTGGTATTATTATAATAATATATTCTATGAATACGAAGCAAAATATACATGTAAGTGTGTATATTTTGCTTACATTTTTTGTCATTTATTCTCACTTTCTGGATGTCAAGAGTGGCCCGTTCTCCCCAATATTACACCAAGTTTTTATAGCAAATTTTCTGTCTTTGAAACACTTTTTCCTCAAGGTTATTATTAACAAAACAGTTTCAAATTAAGAATGCTAAAGACTTGTGTATCCTCTCCTGCCTCTATGACATTTGCAAGAATAGTAACACTGCCTGTGAGAACACTTCGACCTACTCTTGACATGCTGTAAATTCATAGCTAATATTATGATTTGGATAACAATTTTATTTGGGAAGGCAACTGACAGATCAGAGAAGTCATGACCCTTGATATATTTGCTTAGCTTGTGCAAGAGCTTCGGGTATTTATTGTTTTCTAGTCAGTGTACAAATTTTAAGTGACCATGTTAAATTAGAGAAAATGGTAGACTTGAGGATGTGCAAATTTAAAATGAAGCTTTTCATTTTGATTGATACTTTACATGAAGTCCTTGGGACATTTTCAAATTTTTCTCAAAATTAGCTGTTTGGTTTTGTCATTGAGTAAAATGAGTGAAACAAGATGGCATTGATCAAATTTCCATGAAAAGAGAATTTTAGTAGTATAATATTTCTCTCCCTCTCCCCCCCTCCCCTCCCTCTCTCCTCGCCCCTACCATCTCTCTCCCCCCCTCCCTTTCCTCTCTCCTCGCCCCTACCATCTCTCTCTCTCCCCCTCCCTTTCCTCTCTCCTCGCCCCTACCATCTCTCTCTCCCCCTCCCTTCCCCTACACCTGGTCAACCTCCCTCCCTCTTTCCCCTCCTGCGTCTCCATTCCTTTCTCCCTCTCCCTCCTCTGAAAATACAATAGTAATTTTTCTTTTTAGTGTCCCTCTCCCCAAAATTATCCTTTAAATGTCTAGGGTAATCCTTCCTCCTGAAAAAATTTTGTTTTTCGATTCTCTATCTTCTCATCTTCTTGTGCTAAAATATCCCTATGCCTACATTTACTGGAAAGAGGTTCTGCAATTTCTAGTAGCACATTTTGATGATGTTGATGTAATAAAATGTGAAAAATCAGTGAAGTCTTGCCATGGACAAAAACATCTTGGAATGTGATGAAAGACAATAAAGCACAAATGTTTTAGAAAGTGTGGAGTTTTGGACATAGATTGCAGTTATTTGTCAACTCTGATAGACACAGGACAACTAAAAGAATTTAACAATTTAGCTAAGGTCACAGGAACCATCAACAATACTGAAGCCGAGCTGGAAGATGTAGACAGCAGCCTGCTGGATGCAGTAGTTTATGTGATGATTGGGAGAGTTGGCTACTGGAAGATTGCAAAAGGGCAATGATCTTCAACAAGACATAGATGACAATAAATCTTTGTTGTCCTTAAAGAAGGTTGTTTGTAACATGTATTCTGAGACAATCTATATACATAATCTGAAGCTATTGTCATTTCATGGCAGGTATCTTCAGTGGTAATGTGTCAGGATGAAATCATGGCTGGTCTGTCTCTAACAACCAAAACCTAAACAATCATGAAACGATCTTAGTAAATTCTACATATACTTGTGTGTTCTTTGCTGTAATTTGCTCAACCACCACATGTAATAATGTGTGTGTTTCAGAGTGGTGGAACTGCTCTTCCGGACATGATCACAGAGCAACTCACAGTGGGCGTGGATGGTCAGTGAGAACTGCTGGGCCGTGTGTTCGCCGGCCCCGCTTTGCTGGTCCCCAGTGCCCGGCTCTAAATCTCTCTCTCTATCCATGAACTGAGTGACCTTAGGCCCTGTACAGACTGCTTGCCTCAAGTCTGGTGGATATGAGATTTGTACTTACACGTGTGAACTTCAATCAAGCACATACAACTGTGTATTGTGAGCTTTTATTGAACTGTGCTTACAAAGCTACTTTCAGTGGATCAGTGCTTTCACTATGTTTCTCACAGAGTGTGTGTGCATGCGTGTGTGTGTGTGTGTTGGTAAGTGTGTGTGTGTCTGCTGTTGTACATTCGATGCTGATAATGCTAAGAGTTATTTGCATGAAGTGATAACTGGGCATTGATGTGGTGACGTATGTTGTCATAGATCACCATTATGTCTTCTCACAATTGATATTGTTAAAATGAATCTTTCTTTTTCCCCCGTTAATATTCATGTGCATCAAGTCCATGGCTAAAGACAGAACCTGATGTAGTGTTAATTCATAGCTTCAACAAGAACAACTTTACCTCCACCCTTCCCTTCACTTGAAGTTCTTTTCATGACTATGAGTGCTTTATTGTAGAATACTTCAAAAGTGTTTTATTTATAAGTAGATTAGATTTATGTTTTCTGTACAAGACTGCTTACAAAAACTACTCAAAAGTGCACCATTGATTCAAAATGTGTTATGTGGTACAACAGAGCAGTGAAAGACATCACTCTCATTCCAACTGCTCATGTCATCAACAACTTTGTCTGACAATTAAATAATTTTATACTGATTATTTGAATTAAATATTGTGTTATTTTTATCAATTTATTTTTATTGTATCTTCCCTTACCTGTGGGAAGTAGAGGTTTGTCCACCTACTAGAAGATAAGCTCCTGTGTAAAGGGATCATTGGTTGGAAAGGAGGACCGTCCAAGTGGTCCTCGGCATGCATGCTGAGGAATATACCATATATTAGTCAATTTGCATTGAGAAAATACGTATATTTTCGATATTTGATATCAGAAAGTTTTGAGAAAATTAGAGCTTCATTCAACAATTATGTTTCTTGAACACAACACTATCGCAATTCCTTTTGCAGTCTCACATGCATATGAATTATAGAGAAAATATTGTAAGGTCCAAGGAAATGTGCTGATTTTCAATAGGAAAACTTTTTGCACGTATGATTTAGGGAGCCTTAAAATTGGCTGGACTTTCTCCACCAATTGTACTTGAAGGTTGAAATATTTTTCTTAATGGAATCTGTTCTTCAAAATTATATCTAAATTGTGTACTATTTTTTGTAAAATTTTGTAGTCTTTTTGAGAAAAAACTTCTTAAATTGCCTTTGCTTCAAGCAAATATTATTCTAAAACTACTCAATTTAAAAAAAATTGTACACGACCTTAATTAAAGCTTCAATGTTTAGAACAGATACATTAAGAAAAAATGACTTATCAAATTGTCCAGTTTGCTACATCTGTCATTTCGTATATCTGCTTCTGTGGCACTTAAAGATCCATGAAATTGTTTCTAAAGATAGTTGCAACTTATTAAAAATGTACATTTAGCTTCCTGTTAATTTTAAAATTAATAAAAGTTGAGGGAAGTGTAACCAATATATATATTTTCATAGAAAGTACATGGTTTTCTTTCCTAAGAAGCAAAAAAGCACAAAGGTTTAAGAGTTTCTTTCAAATATAAGGAAATATTGAAAATGTTATATTCCGATGCCTTCATACTTCATCCAATTCTCGTCTATTCATAAATTTCTTATTCATTTTAGGATATTTTCTCATTATTGAGTTTTACTGGATCACAACTCTGCTGGTATGGCAGTTTTGATGTTTTATGAGGCACATGCATCAACTGTTTAAAACTTGATAATACCTTTAATAAGCACAAACTTTTAATCATAATTTAAAATGATGGATGCAAAGTTTAGCTTCAGCGTTCACTGAGAAGCTGTCACAATACTTATTTCTAAACCATTTACATGTTAACAGTTTCTCTTTAGGAAATTTAAATACTGAGGTAGGTGTAAAATGCAGTGAATTATTTTCTTTTGCAACTAAAAACACAATGCAAACTCATTGTAGTTGAAGGATTCCAACTAAGGCACTTCAATACAGTCACTACTAGTTGAATGTGGCATCGCCATTGCTGTAATCTGTTTTAAAAGCATTTTCATAGATTGCAAATTTGTAAATAAGTTCTTACAGTCTGACATTGGACACATCAATGAATTGTAGTAGCTGATAATGTTGTCTCCCCTTCAAAAATTCCCACATCCCAATGGCCTTGTATGTTACCTTTATTCAGGATATGAACTGGTAATATTACAATTTCAGAATTGTAGTTGCCAGAGGGAGAAAAAAAAGTACAGCTACATTTTGTACTGTTTTTTTCTTTTTTCCCCTAATGTGCGCATAAAAGATCCCCTGTAAGCTGTTATTCATGGATTTTTCTGTAAAAAGATCATTTTCAGTTAAGTTCCAAAAATTCTGCTGCAAAACCTTCAACTACATTTGATTATTCTCTAATTTACCTAACACTTCCATGTTTTTGTTCCCTAGTTTTTGCAGACATACTCCACAAACTCAGTCTAATTTGTATTTGCTGCTACTTCTGCAGTTGCGCATTTAATGAGTTTGTTGGTGAATCTATACAGATATTAAAAGGCAACTGTTTTATGTGAATATGTTATTTAAGTTCAGTGAGAACTAGCGGAACCCGGCAGTCTTCCTCTCTCTTTCCTCATTTTTTTCCTCCCTCTCCTCATTTCCTTCTCTTTTCCCCTTCTTTCTCATTTTCCTCTTTTTTCCATCTCACATTTCTTTTTTCCTCTTTCTCCCATCCAGAGGCGGGATTCAGGGGCGGCAACTGCCCGCCCCCCTCCCATGTTAGGACAAGTTTTTTAAAAAACTTTTCATTTCGTGGATCTTCAAATTTGTATCATAAACCATTTACTTTTTTCTGTATTTTGAGAAGAAATTTAATATTAATTAAGTGAACAATAATTTTATTAAGCCGAGCTAATACAATACATTAATAAATTGATGAACTTTAGTTTAGTTCTATAAAACCTGCGCTCAATGTTATTGTGAATATCCCGTATTAATAAATCATCTTTCAATTATATTGCTTTTAAACATTATTTACTTAAAAATTTAACAGTTTCATGCCTAAAATCACAAGTCATAACACTGAAATTAACATATATTATAATTGAATAAATTATTTCCATTACAAATTTCCTAACATTCTTAAATATTTCAAATGCTGAAAAGTAGGTGCTTCTCATGAAACGTTTCGTGGGTCTGCGGTGCGATAAAAATCATGTTTTCTCTGGCATTTCTGTAATCTATGGAAGTGTAGTCGGCAAACTGAAAACTAGTCGTTGTCCATGTAGAAAAAATATTTTCTTTAACGGATCTCTAAAAATAAAAAAAAAATTTAAAAAAATTGTCTATGCTGTGAAACATATGGACTCGAAAAAGGCACCAACTGGCTAACGTTTCTCTGATCCAAAAGTTCTAGTGTGAAAATAGAGGTGTCAGAGACCAAAAACTGCACGTTTACAATTTTTGAAAAATTAAAAATATACGAATGATGTTTGTAAAACGGTTTATTATATTATATATTGTCTATTTTTCCATTAAAATGTAAGGTATAATGTAACTAATGCATGATATTTGTTTGATGCAAAGTGTACATTGAGAAAAAAGTGAACCTTTTATCTCAACTGAATATTTTCTGTTATACTAAATATTTATTACAATAATTTCACTTTTCCATTATTATAAAAGCGAATCTTGTTGTTTTAATCATAATGTCAGTTCAAATATTATAACAAAAAATTTCATTGTTTGTTTTTTTACAACAAAACAATTTTTACTTCAAATTTATAATAAATACTAAAATAAATGCGCTGAAATCTTGCAGCCATTTTCAAAGTGTATTTAAAGTCAATGTGACTTAAAGACAAGGAAATGGTAAAAAATGTTTTTATTTTTTTAACTACAGCTCAGCAATCGAAACTAGTGCTGAATGGCACAGACTTTCTTGTAGTAGTTAGTTTTCTAATTTCTTTAGTCTGGGCGAGCTTTACACTCTTGCCAGCTTTCAACTATCCCCACCCAAAGTTAATTTTTTTCAAAAATTTTCACAATTTTTGTGTTTCCTAATGGAAGAACCAAAATAGTACTTTAAGAATGTTAAAGAAGAGTAAAATGTTGTCCTGGAAGGAAATTTTTGTTGAAAACTTTGGAGCCATTTTGAAGAAAATGGTGTTTAAACATTACAGTAAATACGAAATTTGAAACTTTTTAACAGAAATCTTTTGAAAAACTTAATTGGAAGTCATTTGTAGCTCTTCCACTCACAATTGCAATAATATATACACTGCAATTTGCATTATTGCTTATGCAAATAATACAAATCGCTGGAAATATGCATATTAAAGTTTTGAACGATATAAAAAAAAAATGCTTGAATAATCTTTGAAAAAACTTAAGAATATAGCAAAATGCCATGAAATTTTGTCATCTTAAAAAGTGCAATTAGCACTATTCATGTGAAAAGTTTGAAGAAAAAGTCAGGAGCCGTTTTTGAGAAAATGGCATTTGAACATTTCTAAAAATTCAGAATTTTGAGCTCATTTTCCCAAAAAAGTTTTGAGTTTTCGAAAAAATTTATGACATAATTTAAAGCACATTTACTCGTAAATGCAATAATGTGACTAAATAGCTACTAATGCAAATATCAACATGAGAGAAAAGTCAAAAAAGTTAATTTTTGAAAAAGAACACACAAGAATAGAGCAATATGGCATTTATTTCATACCATATAGTACATCCCTAACAAAAGTTTAAAGAAAATATTTGGAGTCTTTTTAAGAAAATCTTTTCTTTGTTATTTTTTTTCTTCAATTTTACATATGGCACCCAATACTGCACGAAATCTACTAGTATTTTGAAAAAAATGTACATGACCTCAATGAAAGAACTATTTAAGGAAAATAATTTTCATTTGAAGGAAAACCTGTATTTTTAGGTTTGTAATTGTAGGAAGTCGCTGAAAAAATTCAAACTCCTGCAATTATCGAAAATTCAGTTTTAACAGTGAAAATCAGACCTATGCCATCTTTATGATCTCTCTTCTTACAAGAAATTTAAAGAAAAAATTTGGAGATATTTTTGAGAAATATTTGAAAATGTCATTGGCACTTCATGAAAAGAACCCCCAAAATTAATGAATATTTTTCAAATCGTAGAGAAACTCAGGCCAGACTGGCACGGGTTTCTTCAATTTGGGAAAAAACATACACATGGTGTAGGTGCTAGTGTTGCTCTCATTCAGCAGATGGAAGGAAGTTTTGCCGTCAATCGAATTTTCGGTATCAAGAACTCGCAGCACATGGATTCTGACTGACCACGTGTTAGAGGATTTTTCTCCTAAATTTAGCAACAGGATTTATCTACTTTTTCATTATCAGGGCTCAGCAATAAGAGCTTATCTCCCGAAAATTTATAGTTCTTTCACACAGCATTATATAACCTTAACTTTCTCCCTACCGCACAAGCAGTAGTGAAGAAGTTAAAATCTGAAAAAAATCTCGAAGATTTACGTTTTGAGAGGAACTTTTGAGATTTTTTCAAGCCTGTTCCAGGGTTGTCGGACAGTGAAAATTATTGTGTTTTTTCTTTCTTTCTTTCTTTCAAAAAAAGTTTTTGCTTTTGAATTTGGGGCTGAGAAAATATCAATCTAGTAGTGCTACAGAATGGCACAGGCTTTCTTGTAGTGAAGTTTTCTAATTTCCTTGCTGTGGACTGGCTTTACGGTCTTACCCCATCCTTTTGCCAGATGCCATCTATCATCGCATCATCCAATGTACATATTTTTTACATTTTCTCAATTTTTCGGTTTCCTAATTGTAGAACCGAAATATTACTTTAAGAATATTAAAGAAGAGTAAAACCTCGTCATAAATGGTAATTTTCATTGAAAACTTTGGAGCCTTTTTTTATTTATTTTTTTGTAATGGTGTTTCAATGTTACTGTAAATGCGAAATTTGAAACACTTTTTCACAGATAATTTTTGAGTTTTCCAAAAACTTTATTTGAAGTCATTTAAAGAACTTTAACTCACAAATGCAGTAGTGTTTACAAATCGCTGGAAATGTAAATATTAACGGCATGAGAGATATTAAAAAGTTTTGGAAAAACAAATGAATACCTGAAAAAATGAACTTTATGTAATTTTAAACAGTGCAATTAGTACTACCCTTTGCAAAAGTTTGAAGAACAAATTTGAAGCTATTTTTGAGAAAGTGCGGAATTTTGAACTCATTTTAACAGAGAATTGTTGTTTTCTAGAAACTTTGTATGGCATTATTTAAAGCACATGTTCTCATAAAAACAATAATGTGAACAAATTGCAGCTAATGTAATGAGAAGTCAAAAAATTAGTTTTGTAACTTATGAAAAAGCAAAAGAAGAGAGCAATATGGCGTTTATTTCATCTTATAGAGTGCATTTAGCACCATCGTTACCAAAAGTGTGAGGAAAAAATTTGGAACCGTTTTTGAGAAAATTTTGTTTTTATAATTTTAAAACATTGCTCATACTGCCGAAAAACTACAAAATTTTCAAAAAATGTACATGCCCGTAATGAAAGAATAATTATGGACAACAAATTTCAATTGAAGGAAAAATTTTTATCTCCAAGTTTGTAGGTGTAGGAAGACGCCGAAAAAACCCAAATTTTTGCAATTGTCGAAAATTCAGAGTTAAGGTGAAATTCATAGACCATGAAAATAGGATCTATTCCACCTTTCTGAGTGTATTTTTCTCCATTTTTACAAGAAATTTAAAGAAAATATTTGGAGCCGTTTTTGAGAAAATTTAGAAAATGTCCGGGGGGCTTCATGTAAAGTACCCCCAAATTTTGAAGAAAGTTTTTCAAAATTGCTTCAAGACAAAGAAGAAAAGAAGAAAGAAGAAAAAAATTCTGTTTTAGGCGCTACTAGTTTTCACAAATGGAAAGGCAGACAGATGGACGGACGTTCTAAAAAAAAAAACACTTTTTGATAACAGGGATCCCCAAAACGTGTATTTCCGTTGAAATCTCTCAAGTCGATTTTCCGCAACCGATTTTTCCTAAATTTCTCCATACTACGTATATTACCCCGCATATGAGGAAGATAAAGTTGTGTAAATTTGACGAAATAATTAAAATTAAAAAATACTCGTTTCTGGCTGTAGATGGGTGTGGGTGGTGGGACGGGGGCCAAGGAACGTTTAAAAATCATTTCTTTAATCCTAGAGTTAAAGAAACTACTCATGTCATTTGGTGCAGGGGATATTTTACTATCGTATGTGGGGGGGGGGGGCCTTTGCTCCCCCCTCCCCCAATAAAAGATCCGAAATCCTGCCTATGCCTCTTTCCTTCCCTTTTTTTCTTTTTCTCGCCATTTTCCGCGCATTTTGCTCTGGTTTTACGCCTCTCCCTCACTCTCTTTCCCCCTTCTCTTCTTCGCTCACTTATCACCGCTCTTTCCTATCCCGTTCCCCACCTCTTTTCCCCTCTCTCCTTTCCATATATTTCCCTTTCTCTTTCCCTCTCACCTCTTCACGGTGTTGGGAGTTCACCACTCTGGTATTATACGCGCACGTTTTCTTGAACCCCGGAATACCTACCCCCCCCCCCCCACTACTTTGCCAACATTAGTTGAATGAAGAGTAAATGATAGCAGCGAGCGTTGTAGGCAAAATCTGATAACTAGAAACGTTCGCTCCCGTGTAACAGAAACTATTTCGCATCGAAAAACGAACTTCAAATTTGATATAAGATTCCTTTTGTGAAAATAACCAAACTCCCCACTTCTCTCGCAACTAGCGATGCGAGGGCTCAAGAAAACGTGCGCGGATGATGAACACCATCCATTTTCATGAATATATAGATAATTTGTTAGTCACATTCATTTGAAAATCTATATTTGCACGCTTAAGAACCTAAATGTGAGAAGTCGAACGTAACGTAAATGTGCTTTCATTCTCTAGCATTAGTTACAGTTTTGATTTTCTCCGTATTCACGTGACGTTTTTCAAATTTAATAATATCCAAGGTATTCGTAGGTTTTTGCAGATTTATTTTTAAAAATACGGATGAAAATGAAATGAAATCTGCCGCGCGATTCACTAGTTGAACTCTGAGATGACAATAATCAGTGTTGCCATCCTCGCGAAAGAATAGTATGGCGTCTTGAAAATTGTCTCTGGATACCGGAGTTTAATCAACGCCACCTGCATAGATCTATTTCGGTGGCGTGAGCTTAGACATCACTGCCTCTACTCAGAGTAGAGGTGGTGTTGGCTAAGATCACAGCGCCAAGACGGACAAAATTTGAAGAAAAATGATTTTGAGGAATTGTTTTTATTTTAAAAATTGCCTATATTTCGGACAAAATTACGCGAAAACTACTCAAATTTTCGAAAAATCAAACATGGCCTTATTTCAAGATGTCTTTTAAGGAACAGGTTTCATGAAGGAAAGAATCTCTTTCAATATTACGCCGAAAAGGGACAAAAATACAGGACGGAAAAAAAAGCACGTTTGCAATTTTCGAAAAATCTGGAATTTCAACGAACATGAGAACTGCACCATTCTCTTAAGCGTCCTTTATGCTATCCGAGGACAAAGTTTAATCAACAAATTTTGAATCAATTTTGAGAAAAAATTTGAAAATGTCTTTGAGGCTTCATGTAAGGCCCGCAACTGACTACAGCGAGGAATGCGTTGTGAGAAATGTGCGACATGAAATGTGGAAAATCGAAACAACGGACACTTATCGACCCCCACACAGTAGAAAGTTTTTTCTCGTCCGCCTCTGCGCAGGCGAAAGAGTTCCTCGCTCAAGTCGGTCAGCGAGCGAGTTTTCTCGGACATATTTCCACTTTATTTCAGCAGGAAAATACTAAACAGTGCATAGAACTGAGTGAGGTTATAATATTTAGCAGTGAAAGACGTGATAAACAACCAGAGTTTTCATTGTTTACTTGAATTTTCTCTTTAATCAACAAAAACAAGAAAAAACTTGCGTGAAAGATATTCTTACTTCAATGAAACCCGTTCATAATGAGCAATATAAAAATAAAAATTTGAAGCAAGAAACTTGAAGGGGTATTTTGAAATAATTTTATTCATTCATTATTTTCTTGGGCCTCTGAGATGGCTCATGGGCAGCGTTAGCTTCCCGTGCTGTGGTCCCCGGGATCGATTCCCTGTCGAGGCAAAAATATAGTTGTAGCTTTCCTTTGAAATCTCCCAGTTTCTATAGCTGTGTGACGAAGAAAAGCTCAAGCAGGCGGATCTTGCTAGTTGCAGTGAAGAGAATACATGTTCGCCTCATGTCGCTCTTTCCCCCAAACATGGGAATTTAACTTGGCCCAGGCAAGGGGGCACCGATAACTGGCCGGCGAAGTCGGACTACCGACCCAATAACGTCAAATACATACATTATTTTCTTAATTCGTATTTATTATTTATGAATTAATTAATTGTGAATTTTATTCTGAATTAGTTGTTCGTTCACAATTTATTCATAATTCAACCAATAAATACAGTAAAACAGAGGGGGGAATTACGGAGCTCAAGAAAATATGCACAGATTGCACTCCTCCCTTAAAAGTCACCTACGTTTCAGTTTTTTACATTAACTAATGATTTGTATTCAATGCAGTAATGTATTTCTCTATAGGCAATTCGAACTAGTGAAACATGTGGTTTACGATTATGGCAATAAAATAAGGATTTCACGGGTTAAAGTTACACAAGAGCATTTAATAAAACAAGAAATGGGGTCGCAGGTGATCTCATAGCTAACTGCTGTCCCACTCTCGGCTTGTAGCGCATAAAGGCATTTGAAGACCTCGAATAACGTATTTCTAGTGTGTGGACGCAGCCTCGCCGGCCTCTTTCCACATTTCTCGTCGTACATTTCTGGCAACGTATCTCTCGATGCGGGCCTAATGTAGCCTCAAAAACCAATATAAACGATTGAAAATTCCAAAGCCTCGAGTTCGTTCAGATCGACCGTGGAATATCAATTTTTGAGAAAATCTGTTGAATAGTTTAGGCACTAGCGTTGACCAGACACGTTTTGCCGTCAATCGATATTTCGGTATCAAGGACCCACAAAGCATTTTACTACACAACGTGTTCGAGGAGGTATAGGGACAGGATGTATCCTCGTTTTCGTTACCAGGGCCCTACAAGAAGTGTTGTTTTTTTTGTCGAAAATTAAGCCGTTTTTTTCACATCATTATAATATTGCCTCTATAGTGCACTGGCGGCACGTGCTTAGGTTGCACAACCTCCAGAAAATCGAAAAAGATCTCTCAATATCTTAGAAGTATACATTTTCCTTTGATTGACATTCAATATTCAAGATATTGCAGCAATATCGATGTATGAGAAATCATTATGAAACTAAAGAGCGTCCAACTGGCGCTCTCTCCGGTATCTGGTGCCTTGCCAGGAATTGCACCTCGCTCTTGGCTCTGGGCTGCATTACTGGGTTTACTGTTGTACTCTTTGGCACTTCGATTTAACCCGGGGAACACGCGGCCACTTGGTGCAGCAACCAGTCTAGTGGCGCAGTCTAGCGCTGGGCTACGACGGAGGGAGTCTCAACGGAAGATGGGTACATCTTCTGTCTTCGTCTGACTCGCTGCAACGTAGTTTTATGATTTTCGCTTGTTATTGAAAGACCACAACTTCAGTCAATTATTGACGATATTCAATACATTGTTTATGATTAGACATCGGATTTTTAGGGAACTTCTTTAAAGGCTGAAAATCTATGTCCACGAATCATGACAAATGATGACATATGACGAAGTTTTATAATGCTTATTTTTGCTTATTTTAGCGTAAATGCTTCTTTTTTGCATAAATACCTTGTTTAGGTCTTTTTTTTGCCTTTTATTTATTATATTTATATACAATGCTAAGATATCGGATAATCGGCGATGGTCCAACGTGACCATTCATTACGAAACCTTCAATTCACGTGTTGAAATTGAAAATTACGAGAGAATTCCTGAAATTATACCAACTGATTTTTCTCCATTTCCCTATTTCATAAATACCAGCCATGATCTGAGAACATGGACGATTGACAATACACCGAGGGAACCGAAATTTTAAGTGAAAATAAATATAAATTCCCAGAAGGTTTCAGTGTTGCTAGTGTTGGACTGCTAAAATATATGCCAGTCACATCATTCAGATATCCTTCTCCGCATTCAAACTGATTTTGTCTCCCAGTCGTCGCAAATTTGAAATAGTTATTCTTGAAAAGTTACTGGTAATATGAATGGTTAATGGAAACTATTAAGAATAAAATGTAGAAGAGTTGTAAATGTGTAAATCTAGTTTTACATTAAAATATACGAACTGATTTTGTGCATTTAAGTTTACAAAATAATATAGAATAAAAATTACAATTTGTCCATTTTATTGTGTATGAAACTTACGACAGTGCCTTTTTTCTCCTTATTCTTGACATTTTCAGTGCCTTTTTAGGCGCCTAAAAGACGATTTTTTAGTGCCTAAACATCCGATGTCTATTCATATTTAGAGATTTTTTTCCGTTTGATGTTAGGTTTGTTGATTCAGAACGTACATTTGGTGAGTTCTTTGTGTAAAGGTGGCCGTTCTGGATGGAAGTCTCCTAGTGTCTCACGGAAGCCAGTGTGACTGCAGCTGGCCAGTATTTTGCGAGCGTTCTTGTGAATACGAATGCGTGACGAAGATCTTTCATTATTGCCAAATATATCAGGATAGTGATGTTTTCCAAATAAATAATTTTACTTGTGTGAAACGAGTCGAAGCAGTAGTGCTTGTTGCAATGTGCTGGAGTCCAACTTAAATGGCCACTGGATATCAAAGCCAGAAACAGGTGCGCGGGAGGTATACTGTACTCATCGCACACTTTTTCTTGATATTCCACAGCGGTGGGTGCGGGGAGAGGCGGGCTCTGTCTACGTCACGGCAGTGCAGGGCTGTCAACTTTATTGACAGAAAACTCGGAGTAATAACTCGTCTTGGAGTAGATAGCTATGAGAAACAACGGAAGATTTTTTTTAAATTCGAAAGAAATAATTAATAGTTATGGAAATAATTGAGTAATAAGAAGGAACATGGTATGCACAGGTCGATAGAAAGATACGGAAAACTAGGAAGTCGGCATTGGAAAGGAAGAAGGTGGACAGTACTGCAAACTGAGCCGTGACGTTCCGAGTGTAGCGCATATTTTGTACCGGGCCGTGCTATGCCGGGCTGAGCGAGGACTAGGGAGCTCGAGGATCAAGAAAAAGTGCGAGCATAGTACAAGCCTTACAGGGACGCGTAAAATTATGTAAGTAATGTTTTAATATAGACTTTCATTTAACTTTAAATTGATTTGAATTGCTTACATTTTTATTATATATTCGCATTTTGTATTTTGTAAATTACATTTACGTCATTCGATGAAGGTGCAATCTCCAGTCTGTTGGAGCACCAACCGCGACTGCTATAGTGCGTAAGTGGTAGCAACAGGGGAGGATTAAGCTTGACGTAGGCCCTAGGCATAATTTGTAAGTCTCAGAAAACATTTTAGGACCGTTTCAAATTGTATTATTATTAGCCATTTTTTGGAATTTAAAACATATAGAATACAGTCCAGGAGGAGAAATCTTAACAAATATTGAATTTGATACTATTACAAAAGATTTTACCGAAAAGCCAGTAAAAGTTGTTAGTTTGTTATGTTTTAAGACTAAAAAATGTATAATAATGTATATATGTGATTTATTTATTTTTAGTTCTGCAGTAAACTTTTGAAATTTTTGTATCAAGAAGCCCTTTCGTAGGCCTTGGCCATTGTGCCTAACGTGACAACTTGTTAGTCCGGCTCTGGAGTGAGGAAGTAAAAATATGGAATTTACAATGTTAGCTTACCCATATTTGTACTCAAGCACACAACATTAACACGTACATTTTTACACTGAGAGGTAGCTCAGGGCATTAACTGACGTCGCTGCAGTGCCTTTGACAGGGAGGTCCTGGGGTTCAAGTCCCGACAGTGGCAGGATTTTCGACATCAGCTAGATAGCTAGGTCGAGTTCTGACGCTGTCTGAAGGATTCTAGCGGCCGGCTGCTCTGATTGGTAGTTTTCCGTGGTTTCTTTGATCAATATCAGGCGAATGCCGGAGCTGTGTCCTTCCCAACGGGCCACGACCGCGCGCGATCTTTCCTTCCTGTTCCTATTCCTATTCTCGCCCCTTACACACACACACTCTCTAACATAAACACAACACTGCCACACATACCGGGAGACCGGTCGGGGGCTTAGAGTTTGTCCCGGCTGGGGCAGTGCCCTACGGTTGGGAGATACCTGATTCAGGGAAACCCTGCTAGCCGTCGGTAGGTCGGCGCCGGATTTCACCATCCAGCGGGTCAAGATCACCGCCTTCTCCCTAGCCAAAAACATGCACTACACTTACGGTACTAATGACAGCCGTTGGCGTGTTCTTAACCGCTCATATATATTTACAAAACAGTAATTTAAATGAGTTAACACATGTTGCAATTGCTCACTTACCGTACCATCCGGAAAAGATAATGGGTTTTGTATAATGTTACCTTATTTTTGATGAACATTATCGTCGACAGTCTTGCTGCGACGCAGTCTAGTTATTAAATATTTTGCAGAAAAAGCCTTCACAAACCATAGAAAGTGGTTATCTTCTGGTTTCTGATCAAGAAAGTAATGGCAAAGGCTTTCAAATAAATTTTACAATGTACGAGGAAATCGAGGAAAATGGGTGGAAAACTGTTTTGAAAATTGGTTTACGAGAATGCAAAAATGTATAGAATGTCTTGCGAGTATTTTGAGAAAATATGGTTATCAAAATTATTTCAAGTTTCTTAGTTTTTGTGTATCTCAGAACTTTCATAGCGACCCTCATATACTGTTTTTTTGGCGGAAAACAATCTCCAAAATTAATGTTACAGGAAAGAAGAAGAGTATTTATTGATACGATCTGTAAAGTATATATTCTACAACATATTCTGTTAAGTTATTTTATTATATTATTGAGAAAATTGTTTATTAATGAATGTCATGTTCATTGATTTTAAAGCTTAAATAACTTGTTTACCTTGTTGCTATAGAAACGGATTGTGTGTCATGACATGGTGATACACATATTTACTGTTGAAGAGCATTTGTAGACCGCCTTCTCATTTAATAAGTACAGTTTTAGTTATGTTATTTTTACCAGTTATTATGTTATTTAACAGTAACTTGTTTACAGGTCAAATGAGACGGTCTCATACGATAAGGTATTCGCGTACGATAGGTGAGCCCAAGTACATGGAATAAAAGATTGTGGGTTCGAATACTTCGAAATGTTCTTCAAAATTATGTCTTAAATTACGAGTATTACAAGTATTTTTTTTAAACGGCTTGATTAACATATTTTCGTTTTAATTAATAGCGACGAAACTCCCAATTCTACTTACATGCTATTCTGATTTACTTTTATTTCAGAACAAAGTACAAATTGACTCTTGCCCTACTTGTTACCATTAATATAAAATGTTGTTTGTATAGATCGTGCACATATTAAATTTTTGAATCCGAAACCCACATCTCAATGGTTTTTCCCCTTGTACAAAATACTGAAGGTATCACCAGCCTAGGGTAATAAGAGTTTACATATAATATATCTTAAACTTTTCCAATGTTTGATTCCCCACGTTCATGTTCTTTTCATTACGTTGTATGGAGTCGTAGGAGATCTTTATGACGTTTCCGAAGTGGGGAGAAGACGTGGCAAACTCCATGCGCACATTTCTCCCTACATTTTGTGTTAATAAAGCTAGTAAAAATCGATACTCGTTTGAGAAGGAGGCTGAGTGGACCTTAATGGTGAACCCTGGATAGGGTACACCGGATAAAATTTCCGGGTCTCTCAGGTTATATAAACGAGTTTTCTAACCACTACTTTGTCACGACGCCATACATCAGAAGTAGGGGCGAATTTTAATGAAATGTCTTTTATTTCTTTTCACTTTAGAACAGTGATTTTTAGTATAGACATTCATTCTATGTCATGACAAAGAGAGATGATCCATTTTTATATTATTATTATTATTATTATTATTATTATTATTATTTTGCATTTTTCGTCGATTTCGACTGTCATTTCTTACCTTTTCCCATCATTTTAAAAACATTTTCGCCGTTTTCATCTATTTTAATGTCATTTTAATGATACTTGCTTCAAATAATATTTACGAGATGCAATAAATATTCTCTACAGTATTCCTGAGTAGCCTAGTCGATTTCTCCGCTCAAAAATTGTAATGTCAGCCGTTGTATGTAGTTTAAGATTCCTGTGACGCCTATAAGCGCCTTCGACAGTTCGGTCGATTTTGAGATAACTAAAGACAAATATTTCCTGGTAATGTCCAAACAAAAAGTTTGCACAAAAGGAAGAAGCCTTGATTACATCAGTAACTTATCCAACAGATTGAGTTGTTCATCTGAATTGGTTTTTATAAGTTCTTTTACGTCGTTTTCCTTTGCTTTTAGTGCTTTTTAAAAAGTTTAAGAGCATTTTATTGATCATTTTGGCCATATTTTAGCCCATCAAAATCCGCCTCCATTATCATAAGATTTAAAACCAAAATTATAAAATTGGGCAGAAAACAACCCCGCATTCCATCGTCCGCGCTCAAAATTCGGCTTCAGGCCCCGCGCGTGTACTTTTCTCTTTCTTTTTTTTCTTTCTTTTTCTGTCAATCCCCCCTCTCTAGTTACTCTGGAGAGGCGGGTTTTGATTGATTGATTGTTTTTTTCGTGTTTCCGGGCGCGTCAACTGCTTCGGTCATTAGTCCCGTTAGTGTAGTGCATGTTTTTTCTCGGAAGATGGCGGTGATCTTCCCCCGCTGGATGGTGAGATCCGGCGCCGACCTACCGTCGGCTAGTGGGATTTCCCCCTAACCAGGACTCTCCCACCAACGGGGCACCGCCCCAGCCGAGACAAGCTCTAAGCTCCCGACCGGTCTCCCGAAATATGTGGTGGTGTAGTGCATGTTAGAGTAAGTGTGTGTGTAAAGGGAGAGGATAGGACAAGGAAGATGAAGGAAAGATCGCGCGCGGTCCGTGGTCCGTTTGGTAAGGTACTGCTCCGGCATTCGACCTAGCTGAAAAGCTAGTGTCGAAAATCCTGCCGCCTTCAGGACTCGAACCTAGGACCTCCCAGTCAGGAGAGGCGGGATTTTTTTTATATTTCAGGTGTACAGTCGACTGCAGCCGGTTAGACTTACGCAGCGGAGGTACGGGCCTAACTTTGACTTGTCAGCCCTAGGCTGTCAAATGTTTTAGCACCCTTTTATTTTGCTTTTTAAACATTAAAGCTATTTATAATATTTCGAGTAAAAATTGTTTTACAACATTTGTAACCGACGCAGGGCTCATCGGTGGGTGAGGGGTTAGCTTACTGGCCTCTGAGCCCCCAGTGCGCGGGTTCGATCCCGGCCGAGGAACCCGGATTTTCGAAGGGCGGAAAATCCACAGTAGCCATGTCACTCTTGTGGCATGTAAAAGAACCCTGGCAGGATGCCCGGCAAAATTAAATCCCTCCGACAACATCCCGCCCTAACGAGATCCACTTTCTCCCAACCAGACAGTTCGGATATAGTTAACTGAGCCCGACATCTGGCGGAGAAAGTGAGAGTCAAATCCCAGGCGCAGACGGGACTGCCCACGAGGTGCGCCTGCTTAGATAAAAGTCCCCAGACCCGCGTCGGGGGTAGGCTTCGAAGGAAGCCTGGGTCGAATCTCGGGTGCGGAACACTGCCTACGGGCAGTTTCCCCGCAAGTTAACCCATACGAAAATAAAAAAAATAATAATAATAATAAACCGACGCTAATATTGTGTACGTATAAACGATTGATTATGCGCAGTGCTTGATTTATAAAATGTGAGGTTCCGGAACGCGCTCCCAAATTAATTATTAATTTAATAGAAATCGTTGAATATTTATTTTATAATTTAATAATTATTCCCGAGGTATCAGAACGCCGTTCCGTCGCGATCCGCCGGAAATGTAACCCTGATTATAAATATACGTCACGATAATTCTCACCACGATAATGATTTAATAAATATACGACACTTTTGTATTAGTTTTATCTGTATGTGCCAATAGATATTTATTTGATTAATTAGCATGTTCCTTTGTTACAAACAGTCAAAAGTTCGCCTAATGAAATTTTGCAACCGCTGAAATTTCTCCGCCCCAGGCTGCAGCCTACTCAGCCTGTTAGGTGATCTATCACTGGGTACGGGCCTAACTTAAACAAACTAATTATGCTACCTGAAACTAATTAAAACTAAATTACAATGCCGTTTTGGTCTCTGTATAGTTTTACACAAGGTGGTGAATTGTTTAATTTTTTAATTTTGTTAAGTTCTTTAGAATGTTATTTTCTCTTTTTGTTTGATTTCATTCACACTCACATTCATTCTTAAACTATATTTACGAACGCATTCATTCACACTGGCATTCAACTCGACACTACACTGTAAACACTTTATACACTTGTCGTTCACCACGGCGCCGACTTTACTCAATTCTCTGCCGGTAGCAGTAGTGGATCCAGTGGCCTAGAGTTTTCGTTTGTTAGTTTCCTTTGTTTGGCAAATTTAATTTAAATATTTATTTGTTACAATTATGTAATTATTTAAAAAATAATATTGTTTAGTATCGTATTTCCACTTCAAAAAAACCAGAAGCGGTAGCTCAGTGCATCAACTGATGTCACTGCTGCGCCTCAGACCGGGAGGTCGTAGGTTCGAGTCGTGACGGCGGCAGGATTTTCGACACTGGATTTTCGACACTGGATTTTCGACACTAGCTTTTCAGCTAGGTCGAATTCAGTCGCTGTCTGGATGAGAATTCTAGAGACCGGCTGCTCTGATTGGTAGTTTTCCGTGGTTTCTCCGATCAACACTAGGCGAATGCCGGAGCAGTACCCTACCAAACGGGCCACGGACCGCGCGCGATCTTTCCTTCCTCTTCCTTGTCCTATCCTCCTCCCTTACACACACACACACACACACACACACACACACACACACGTACACAAACATGCAATACACTGCCATATATTCCGGGAGACCGGTCGGGAGCTTAGAGCTTGTCCCGACTGAGGCGGTGCCCCGCTGGTGGGAGAGTCCTGGTTAGGGGGAAACTCCACTAGCCGACGGTAGGTTGGCGCCGGATCTCGCCATCCAGCGGGGGAAGATCACCGCCATCTCCCGACACAAACACGCACTACACTTACGGGACTAATGACCAAAGCAGTTGACGCGCCCGGAAACGCGAAAAAATCAATCAATCAATCAATCCACTTCAAAGATAATATACAATATAATAATGAATGTTTGTTATTTAACAAAAATCTATGATGGACCCGCCCCTGGCCGGTAGTGCAGTGTACTCGCAGTCCCCGTCCCTGGCGGACTGCTGTCGGCGGCCGCAGCGCGCGGAGTATATACATGGGTTTCTGTAACCTGGCCGATGACAGCCGTTACGGTTTCTCCCAATCGGGAGCTTAAACGTCACCCCAGTGACGTCACCGCGATGACGTTTCAGCTCTGGATTGGATGCCCCCGTACCAGCTGACGACGCGTCATCGGCCAGGTTAGAAAACCCGCGAGTGCAGGTGGCGCTCCGGCGCCCCTCCCCCGCGGTCGATGGCGCGTTGTGCAGCGCCTCGCCAGGCCGCGCGGCGCGGCAGTCCGGATCATGGCGCAGCATGAATCGCGTCGCGCTCGCCCTGCTCGTGTGGACGCTGGCGGCGGCGGTGGAGGCGCGCGGGAGCGGCGCGGCGGAGGGTGAGTGGCGAGCGGTCAGCGGCCCCGCGACGCGCATTGTGCGTGGACGCAGCGACGCGCGTACACGCCCCTTCCGGGAGGGGGGCGGGGCGCGCAGCGGAACGCAGCGCCTGGCACGGGGGCGGCGGCGGCGGCGAGCGCGTGGCGCCACGCCGCGCAAGGGGGTCGCCGACCGCCCCCGCGCCGCATCGATCGGGGCGCCCCGTGCCTGCCGCCGCCCCCGCGCCGCCCGCACGCTTCACAAGCCCACCGCGCGAATCGCCAGCGGCGCCTCGCGGCCGGACTCCCGTCTGCGAGGGCGACGCGCCAACACGTGGCGTCAAGGTCTCGCCCGCAAACCCGCGCCCCGCGCTTGGCTTCAGATCGCCTTGCCGGTTGCCTCGTCGTTTGTCGGCCGCTTCATGAGTTTGGGCAGGGCCTGACTTTGACTTACGTGTGCCCTAGGCTGTCAAATGTTTTAGCGCCCTTTTAATTTGCTTTTTTAAACATTAAAGCTTTTTTTTATATTTTGACTAAAAAATGTTGTACGATGTTTGTTACCGACGCGATTATTGTGTATGTATAAATAACTCATTACACGTACACATATAAATAATTCTCACCGCAATATTTATTTAATAAACATACGATATTTTTGTGTTAATTTTATCTGTATATGTCAATGGATATATATTTAATTAATTAACACTTTCTTTTCTTACAAATGTGGAAAGAAATATTTATTTATATAAAAAACATTCAAAAGTTCGTCTTAAGAAATTTTGAATCTGCTGAAATTCGTTTGCCCCCCAAAAATTGCGCGACCCCGGCTCCAGTCTTTTTTTTTAAATTTTTTATCACATTTATTCATTTTGGAAGATTTACATCGTTCAGTACAATTACTTTACAGATGTATTTTTTCAGACTTTATCTAGTTAAAATATCTAAGCTAACTTAATCTATACATTGGAGAGGATACTCTAGGGGAGAACCTCGGTGTTAAGAATCGTGGTTGGCTAAAATTTTGAGCAATGCTTCAAAAGGGAATCTATTTTTTATTCGAGTGTGGGTTGGATTTTTCTGTAGTTAGTAATGGGATGCTGCTGGTATGTCTGTTAGGTTTTGGTAGAAGTTGTGTGATATTTGTGCTATTTGGTTTATTATTGTATTGATGTTTAATTCTGAATGAAGTTGTTAATTACTTATGAACCAGGGTGCATTTGTGATTAATCTTAAACATTTATTTTGTATTACTTGAATTTTATTGACATTTGTGGGGGCTGCGTTTGTCCATATGGGGCATGCATAAAGCAGTAGTGGTCTGATTACTGTTTTGTATAGTGTTGTACTGTTTGTGTATGACAGATTTATGTTTGTTGATATGGCTGCAGTCTACTCGGCCTATTCAGTAATCTGGCACTGAGTTTGGGTTGTGTGGTGCAAGCACTGTCACGTGGCGGGTTGTCAGGAAACAGTGGCTATCAGTGCCGCTGCCACTGGTTGGTTGCGGCAGCGTGCGCTTGTAGTGTGATCGAGTCTCCCGTTAATGAACAGAGCATCGTCCATCGTCCTTCGCGAAGCTTGATTTAGAGTCATTGTTATTGAATTCAACAGAGGAAAGATAAGAACATCATAGAAGATAAAATAATAGCTAGTCATCCTAAAGAACTCGTTTTCGCAGAAAATTGATTTTTCGAGCATTGGTTAACTAATGTATAAATATTACTGTATGTACATAAATGTATGTTAGTGTATGTTTAATGTATATACGTTAGTTAACTAATGAATAAGTATAAATTTATACTATCATGCCCGAGCAGAAATTTTGCAATCCGCAAAAGTCAGGGACGTAGTACAACGCGAGGTGAGGGGAATGATTCATATATGAGTTTAATTTATATAAATGTATTTAAAAACATCGTTTTCAATTACTGTGATGCCTTGGCAATGCATACAAAGAATGTTTAAAAAAACACATTCTTAATGTAAAAAAAACTAACCAAACAACTGAGAGAAATCTTTAGTTAAAATTTTTTAAACAGTGGTTGTGCTACAACAGCACATTCTTTCTCATTGTAACGGCTCCGCAATATTATACCAATAAATAAACATACGAAAGTGTTTACAAGTAGCAAATTTTCTTCGTGACGAGGCTCGAACACAGGTTCATAGAGTACAACAAAAGTTAGTTCATGGGAGTGTAAGGTGTAAGTCATGAGTGAAGAGTTGAACAAGTGAAGTAAGTCATGAGTGAAGAGAGTTTTTAAGTGACCATTCCCCTATCCTCTGAAAAATTCGAAGAAAAAATTGAGGGCCGCTAATAAGGAAATGTTTTTTCCTTTCATAAATTGCATTCACTTCAAGCAGAAATTACGCAAAAACTCTTTTACTTTTCTTTAGAGAAATTGTACATGGTCTTTTTTGAAGGTCTTTTTAAGAGCAGATTTCATTTCAAACAAATCTTCAATTTTGTAATTTTGTAATGTTATTTTTTGCTACGAAAAGCGTAAAAATCGCTTAAGAGAATGGTTCAGAACTCTTTTTCTTAGAAATGCCTGAGTTTTGGAAAATTGCAAGAGTTAAATTTTTTTCGGCCTCTTCCTTCAACTATAATATTGAAGTTAGAGATTTTTTCTGTAATGAAATCTTTTCTTTAAAGGTAGATCTTGAAATAAGATCTGTACAATTTTTCGAAAATATGAGTAGTTATCGCGTAATTTTGCGTGAAATACAAGCAATTTTAATTTTTAATTTTTTTTTCTAAAAACGGTCCCAATCTTTTAAAAATTTTCCCCTCGTGTGTATCAAAGGACGGTAAAAAATTAGTGATAGTCACATATCCGGCGAACTTTGTATTTTCGAAAATTGCAAAAAGTTAACATTGCAAAACTACAGAGTTGTAGGGAAGGTAGAGATTCTTGGTAAAAACAAAATCTGTTGTAAAACCTCAGTTCTTAAAAAAATGTCATGTACAATTTTTTTGAAAAAAACTAGTTATTTTGTGTAATTTCTGCTCAAATTTAATGCAATTTAGAAAAAACATATTTTGTAAGACAGACGGACAGACAGACGGACAGACTTTTTGCCTCAGTCGATTTTTCGAAATCAACGACCCACAACATTAATTCTGAATATACCGTGTGATAGAGGAAGTAATTTACTACATAAAGGAACAAGATTTATTCACTTTTTCGTGAGTAGAATTCACCAATAAGAATTTTTCTGTAGAAAAACGCAGATATCCGGTGCATGTTTACAATATTTTTTCTTCCTACGAAGTAAGGCAGTCAATTTAGTAAAAGAAAGCTTTAGTCACAAAAGTGATCTAAGAGAGGAAAACATTTTAATACGGAAACCGTCAACAAAATTGACACTTTTCTTACGTATTAGTATATTAATTACATTATTACATTTAAATAGGACTCACACGAATTAATTGCATCAATAAAACAGTATGTGTAATTTTTCAATTTGTAACGTTGAGATAAATGTTTTAGAACCAATATTTGCAAAATAAAAACAGTTGGATATTTTTCTCCTTCCTTTGTTGAATTTTCTTCCAATGTTATTGATGACGAAAGTTTTTGTTCTATTTATTTTGAAATGCCAAAAATATTAGATTAGCTAATTTTATTTGTGGCTAATTAATTAGTGAATTTAATTTGTGTTTAATTAATCTTGTTAAATCGTAAAACGTCGATTCACAGTCACACGTTTTACTGTCATTTGCAGTTTAGAAGTTACTTCAAAAGTAAATCTTTGTTTACACATTTCTTTAAGAAATTGGATTACGAACTTTGCTTGAATTCGTTGTACTTCATTTAATTCATACTTTTTAAAATAATTCTTTACATAAGATTTTGAAGAAATCAATTCTCTCATACCATAGATTTTTCACCGGAGTCAGCTATTGTGAAATTTTATTCAATAGTCTTGAGTAATATGCTTCGTTGGTATGTCCATACTACGAAAGAAACCAGTAACATTATTTATTGACGTTTATTTCACCTTTCTATGGTTCACAATACACCCCCCTTTTTCTTTAAGTATGGAATTATCCAATTACCTACTTACTTTGAAATTTGCATAGTTTCATTTATTTTCGAAGGTTTATCATGGAATAATAGCTCCATAATGCTGAAGGTTTTAAGATATTTCCTTATTCATTTAATTACGAAAATTACAGTTCATTTACCATTTAAATCGTTCCTTTCTCCAATTTACTGAGTACGTGAAATGATTTTTGTATTTGACTTTTGATGACTGAAGTAATAAGTTTTGGCAGAATTTATTTAAACTTTATATAACACAACTTGAAATAAAAGCGTCCTTGGAATGGTGCCCCTTCAAAGCTAAGCCAAAAACGGTTGCCATGGTGCCTTTACCGACCCATGTGTTTGTCTCCTATTACGTATTAAAAATCGATTTTCAGTAAGGTTTTCTTTTTTAGTTTATTTATTGTCGCATCAACAACGATGGACATTAGTGACAATTAAATAATACATTTGGTTGTTTTAGTTACAGTAATAACAAATATGTTAACAAAAATTGACATGGTTTCTTAAATTGTTGACAATAGTTAATTACTATTATATACCAGTAAATATTTGAATATTTTTGCAAAAATTAAGGATTTTTTCTTGGTATTTAGGGGATTCCAAAATTAAGGTAAATGATTTATCCTACAGAATTTGTTGTTTAAGAGTGTTGTAGTGAGGGCAGTGGTTAATTACATGGTTTAAATTACGAAGAGTGAAGTTGTCACAGTGGTTGCAGGTGGGAGGAGGGTTTTTGTTAAATAAGTGGATATGACTCAATTTGCAGTGTCCAGTTCGGATTCTAGATATTGCTACTTGTTATTTTCTATTTAATTCATCACTTGTTTTTAAATTGAAGAAATTTCCTATTTGTTTATGGAGTTCACTGGCTTTGAGCATGGATCACTTGCTGTTTCATCTGTCTTTCATTAAGATTTCAACATGTTTCCAGATATCATTGAATGTACAGGAGGTTTTAATAATTCCGTTGCTGTTTTCTTCAGTCGCCGATTCAGCCACAAGATTTGCAGTTTCACTTCCTAGGACTTCATTGTCTTCAGGAACGAATTTGATCACAAGGTTTTTCTCTACGACAATTTAGTAATTCAAGTATTCCAACTATATGTGCTGTACGTATATTTAGTCGACGAATCACATCGATTCCATAGCTCGTGGATTCTAGTTTGGAATTCACGGCCTGTTGACCGATCACCTTCCTAGAATTTTCGGAATCCTCGGGCAGAATTGTATTCTCTTTGCAACAAGCGCTTCTTTCGAACCGCGTTAAGCAACTGCAGTTTTCGCAGATTTCGCAAATTTCGCAGTTTTATGTGTGCATTGCTCCTGTTTCTTATTGCATTCCCCACTTCTCATTTATTAGAAAATTAATCTGTCCATGAACTGTCCCTCATCAATTCCCCATCTATCTTCATACGTCCCCTACCCGTCCCCCAAAACTCTTGATCTCTCAGAACTCATCTGTCCTAAAAAAAGAGTCGTGTCCAAACGACAAGTAAACCTGGTTTCAAAGGTCTAGGACGCATCGTTGCGGAGTTATGGGCGGTGATAATGTGTTGTAATAATAGGTTGTGTACGTCATAATCTGCGTACTTCTATTTTTTTCTTCTGAAATACTTTGGTTGTAGAACTGGGGTGTAACCAGCACTAGCCCATTTACAAGGTTTTGTTTCGATGGTTTCTGATAAACTGCCAAAATATATAACTGTCATATATTCTTATCTTATGATATACTATACAAAGGATTATAAAGCTTTAAATGTATGGTAATCTTCTCCTATATTATTTAAATAGTATATATGAGTTTTGTGTCTCTCACACGCAACCAATCTTTATAAATGAGATCTCTCAAAAAATATAATTTCACGGAGACGTAACGAATTGCACGTTTGCTTTAAAAGCATGAAGGATCTTTTGAAAATAAACGCATCTAAAAATGAATGTCAAATGCAACCCGCAGCGTCGTTAGTTATATAACTCCAAATCAAAACTTTCTAGGGCCTGAAACCATTACATTTTGAGGCCATAGGCCTCAAAGAAACGTTCCTCACACTATAATTCACAGGATGAGATCTTCTTGGACATTCTATTACATTTTTGCTGGTTCGGCACTTCTCGATACTTCATTAGAGTTGTATTTGAGAGTAGGGTTGTATTTGCCCGATTCTCTATTTTTGTATGAATAACTTTACGTAACTTTCTCAAGATTTAAAAAAAATATTATATTTTCGTGTTATAAAGATGGAATTCGGCACGAGTTTTTGCGTCATTCTCAGTCCTGCCGCTAGAGTCGCTTGATCTGCAGCACTGCTTGATACAGTCGCGATCATGCAACATCTTCCGACAGGACAAAGAAAGACGCAAAACGTCGTGCCGAATTCCATCTTGGAGATACTACCCACAGATGCCACATTAAAAAAAAATAACAAGTATAGGTTGTCTAGGTTCGCTGCTCTGACAGGGAGCAACTCGTCCGCCCGTTGAAGTGGCGGAAAGGTGAGGCCCTTCCTGATTGGTGGGGCCTCTGCCGGCAGCGCGCTGGGCGGCGAGCGGATGAAACCGTCAGTCCGGAGGCCGCTGCGGGCTTATTTCTAAATCGTAACCTTATATAGAGCGATTTTCCTAAGGATGAGCCAACGTGACAGCTAGTGCTGGCAACATAACTGAACGTTCTATGGTCGTTGTGCCCATAAGACTCCCTTCCCGCATTCGTTCGTTTGCAGTTGGCTAACTTGTAAATGCCTTCGACGCTTCCTTCTGTGATGTCCTCGTCCGACGAAAATATAGTTCCCTTTGAGAAATAATTGAAATTAGGAAGTGCAGTGTTATGTGCTCTTCTGTACAAATTATTTTTTCCTTCATATATTACATTGAATTTACTTTTTGTGTGATAAATATTGTTTATTTTAAAACCGAGACTTGAATGCGAGATGCGTACCGATGTACGTGGTTCCGGCCTTTGTGCTGTTGTGTGGCGAGCTGTGATTGAGAGCTTTCTATTTACATTCGTGGCAGTTTTATTTTACTGATTGTTAAGAGATTTTCCACATATGTAATTAAATTTAATTATTTCCCGGACTCGCGTACGTGTATATCCATCAACGAAACTCTTAGACTTCTGGATAGTGATGTCTTCTTAGAAGCCATAACCAAACACTTTACGAAGGAGCTGAACAGCTGTCGCGGCGGAGGGATACTTCTCTGAATTACATGTAATGTTCACTTGTTTACGCGAACTGTCACTTTGGCTCATCCTTAGAAAAATCGTTCTATACAAGCGTGGAGTTTCACTCAACAAGATATGAAATCCCTAAGAGTATGTCAAAGAAACACGGAGAGGAAAATACTGCACATCAGACTGAAGGATAAAGTAAAGAACGAAGAAATTGGTAAACAAAACGGTTTAAAGGATGTGTCAACAAGCGCCCAACAACTAAAATGAAAATGGGGTGGTCACGTGGCAAGATTAAAAGATGACATATGGACATACATGTTAACAACCTGGGACCGAAGACAGAGAAAAAGAAGCAAAGGACGTCCTAAACAAAGATGGGCCGATGTCTTTAAGAATGTGAATGGCAACATATGGTCAAGAATAGCAAGGAACGGAGAAACATGGAAGACTCAAGAGAAACAAATGACAATCAGAGTGAAAGGAGTTAAATATGTGAATAAGCGCGTATAAATAGTTAGAGTGTAAATATTAGTGTAAAAACTAAAAATCTCTGAAGGACTGGTTCAACATAAGAGTTAAGCATAACCACCCCTGTGTTCTGATAGGAAGCCCTTGCCCTTTTAGGGATTCAACAGGCTCACATCATTATCATCATCGTCATCAAACTTGTACATCCGGGAAATACAAATTAAGCTTTCTCATTGGCCAGAATCTTGGAGACATTCTAAGTAGTTAGAAATGTGCTCACTAGGAATCGCTATGACCATCAAGCAGGGCTTGAAATGGTAGCGATCATGCTACATCTAGCGACACGACCGAGAAAGACGCGAAATGCGGTGACAATGTCAGCTTGATAACAGGCCCTGACGCGCCACGTTATAAAAACCGAAGTATAATGAACGATTCTTTAAGTGATGTTTTGTCAAGACTTCCTCTTTCCTCAGTAGAATACATTTCATTTGTTTGTGAAGAAAATATACGAATAATGGTCAATTGTCAGAAGCATTAAATGACTGACTTAATGGAATACGAAACGATTTCCCTGGGACCCTTGAAGACATTTACAACGGGAAAATCTGAATGGAATACAGAAAAGAGCATACCATTTTACTTTCCAGGCATAGGAAGAAAGTAAACTGAAGTCATTAGTAATCGGGAGGTTTAAAACTACTCTTAATGCCCTATATAAAGCAAATGCCGGTTATCCAGCATGGAGAGAAAACTCTAGCCGACTTGGTATATCCACGTATCATGCTTTAGTTAAGGGGATCACACGTACAAAATACAGTTGAGGGCACAGAGATCAGATGTTGCAAAAATTTCCTCTACGTCCCTGAATGCATGCATGGCCATTGACTTCTTTCAAAATATTAACTTAATTCATAAAATGAAACAGGACTTGATCTTCCTACATTATTTCATTTTATTGGACAGGATTTCCCATTGTTTACTTTCCTGTTGCAGCAAATCCGTACTCTTGACCGTCGCTCACGATTCGTTCCATCTCCATCTTGCTATTTGCCCACACAAAATGTCCCTGTTTTATACGTCTACTCATATTGCCAAATTTACTTCCGAAAATTCCCTAATAAATTTAGTGAAACATTCTTCCTAATTCATCATGGAATCATCCGCGTTGACCACTATCGCGTAAAAATGATAAGTCCTGACTTCACTTCATCAATAACGAAAAAATCACTCTGCCTCGTTTCCTCCTCCGACTATCGCCGGATCCACGCCTCGTCTCCCTGTTCATTCATCTTGCGCGTCTGTCGACTGTTTTTAAAATATTGCGCACTAGCACTCCAATACATTTTTACTGCGCATCTCATTCAATAACTCGAATATTATGTAGATTCCCATTGGTTCCTGTCGAAACATTTTATTAAATTATTTTCATTTCCCCACTGAATTTGCTCACGTGTCTATTATGTTACATAAGTCTGTTACAGTATAGTTTATTTTCCCCGTTATTGTTTAAAAGAGCACCACTGTCACGTGACAGCGACACGGGCATTCGAGCGCAGCCTGGCGCGTACTGAGCGAACGGTGACAGTTGAACGGTGGGAAATGTTAATTTATTCTCCTGCACATCTGTGCGCTCTTTTTTAAAAAAAAATGTGGCGCTCTTTAGTGATTTCCTCAATGTTTATGGCTTTCACCTTTCAGCCTGAGCGAATGTTTACCGGAAGTAAACATTTCCATATTTGGCTGAGTTAGTTACTTTATTTGCCAATTTATTGTTTATTTTGGGGTTCCGAGCACGTCAAGCGCTACGATCAATAGTTCCGTAAGTGCAATACATGATGTATCTCGGGAAATGGCGATGTTCGCCTTCCGGTACAAACCTGGAGCGGTAGCTCAGTGCATCAACTGATGTCACTGCAGCCTCTGTAACCGGGAGGTCCTAGGTTCGAGTCCTGACGGTGGCAGGATTTTCGACACTAGCTTTTCAGCTAGGTCGAATTCAGTCGCTGTCTGAATAAGAATTCTAGAGGCCGGCTGCTCTGATCGGTAGTTTTCCGTGGTTTCTCCGATCAACACCAGGCGAATGCTGGAGCAGTACCCTATCAAACGGGCCACGGACCGCGCGCGATCTTTCCTTCCTCTTCCTTGTCCTATCCTCTCCCCTTACACACACACACTTACACGAACATGCACTACATTACCACAAATCCCGGGACACCGGTCGGGTGCTTAGAGCTTGTCCCGGCTGGGGCGGTGCCCCACTGGTGGGAGAGTCCTGGTTAGGGGAAAACCCCACTAGCCGACGGTAGGTCGGCGCCGGATCTCGCCATCCAGCGGGGGAAGATCACAGCCATCTCCCGAGAAAAACATGCACTACACTATCACATATTCCGGGAGACCGGTCGGGAGCTTAGAGCTTATTTCGGCTGAGGCGGTGTCCTGCTGGTGGAAGAGTCCTGGTTAAGGGAAAACCCCACTAGACGACGGTAGGTCGATGCCGGATCTCGCCATCCAACGGGGAAAGATCACTGCCATCTCCCGAAAAAAACATGCAGTACACTAACGGGAC